>JACXGM010011488.1:0-24973 GCA_016801145.1 Umbra pygmaea | reverse complement strand
TATAACCTATGTAATACATGTTATCTCTTCCATGCCTAGCTAGTAACGTTAGGTTATCTGTAGTTGATGTAATCTTATGTAACTAGCTAATAACGTTACATGTTACCTCTTCCATAACTAGCTATTAGGTGACGTAGCTAGTAGATTCAAACCTATATGATAAATGTTATCTTTTCCACTTTAACCTCTGTCTAGTAATCGTCTTTATATCCTAATTTCAGGCGCTACAATGCTAACATTGCATCTAACTAACGTTTACATGCTGACACGTTAGGTCTGTATCTCCTCAAAACAAATTTTTTCCTCTCTGGGATCTGTATGTAATTTCTAACAAATGTAGCGTTACCTGTAAATACAAACATAAAATGGAATAACGTTATATTAATGGTTTACAGAGTTCATGCACTAAGCTACCATTAACGTTATTAGACAGGTATAAACAGCGGTATTGACCTGAGCCACATTACACCTCGAATCTTGGATGCCGTTGTCAATGTTTCTCGACTTTGATTGTATAGTTTTCGTTAGAGAAGATTTCATGGTGATTTCTCCAATATTTTACACCATAGAAAATGCTTCCGCTGTTATGGCATGTGCAATATTATTCGCAGACTTTAGTCAAGTGACGGTAGAAATCGTTTTTTTATTGGTTAGGTGAATATATTCCCTTGCGTTTGCCTAATTTGTTTATTAAACGTAAATTTAGTTTTCAAAAAACTATGATCGAGTTTCCAACAAACGGATACGTGTTCAGAAAAAAAATTATTTAGTTCATGTGAAAAAAGCAGCTATCGCCGAGGATCGATCATTTCAAAAACTAAAGCAGATAGCAGCGTTCGGCCCACCGCCTAGAGGTAGTGCAGTTGCATAGACTGTGGAGTAGATATCCTCTCAATTCATGCGAGAGAATGTCGCTACCGCCACCTGCTGGTGTGGCTAATTAACTGCTTTCACACGTACGCCTTACAAATCTGTTTCTGCAGATCGCAGCGGGACAGAGTGGACAAAAGTCCACACATGTGAAAAAAGGGAGTTGCAAATGTCACGTGACCTGCAAATTGCCCGGAAGCAATACGCAAATGCGTAAAAACAGTTTTGTGTGTAGAAATGGATCCACAAAAGTGTAAATCACACTTTGTATGTGAAATAAAAATATATTTGTACAGATTAAATTGTGTGTATTTACAAATCACACATTATTTTTGTGAATATGATTTTAGGTTGTGAGATAATTGTGTATATGTTTATTTACAGATCTCTGCAGTACACATTGGACAATATTCCACAAATGTAACGTGACCAACAAATTCACAGGAAGTAATTTGCAAATGTGTATAAACAGTTTTGTGTGTAGAAATGGATCCACTAATGCGTAAATCACAATTCGTATGTGAAATAAAAATATATTTGTACAGATTTAATTTTGTTAATTTGCAAATCGTGAGATATTTGTGTATATGTTTATTTACAGATCTCCGCAGTACACATTGGACAAAATTCCACAAATGTGTAAAAAGGAACTTACAAATGTAACATCACCCACAAATTCACAGGAAGTAATCTGCAAATGTGTAAAACCAGTTTTGTGTTGTACACATCACCCTGTATTTTTGTGGATATGATTTTACACATCACAAATGTAAAAATACACATTTGCAGATAGTGAAATATTTGCGCATCATTGTACACATTTGTAGATTGTCTTCTGTGGGTTACAAATATTAAAGTCCAATTAATTCTCCCATAGTACAATACCCTAAAAAGGTTGGGAACCACTGGTTTAGAGCATGTGGTTTGCTTCTATATAGAACCATCAACAACTGTTTGAAACTCATACTGTACTTTTGACGGTTACCTTCAAAATACCTATCAATTTAATTAGTTTCTGCCTTAAATATTTGTCCACAATACAATACAATGCACAGCAGTAATTGAAAAAGGACACTGTTGAGTTACTGATAAAACTACAGAAATGACTAATAGTAAATTCAATAGGAAACTGTTGGAATTACAGTAGGTTACTGATGAAATTACAAAAATTGCTAACAGTGTAGTTATGTGTAAGTGTGTAATTATAGGCCTCTAAAGTTAGGAACACAAGGCAGATAGTATGTTTCTTTAACCCGGTCATGAAAGTGAAGCTTTTATGGTCTCTTTTGTAGTCCTGTATGTGTTTGCTCAACCCATTATCATGCCTAAGTGTGTAATACACACCCTGGTCCAGCGTGTCAGTTTCACATTTTGCCTTGCTTCATAAACCTTGCTGTTAACTCGATTTAAGCCTTACCCAAACCCTTACCCTAACCTTAACCACTCAGAAACCTTTGCGGTTAACTTCACATAACATGTATTACGTTCTAATGTATTGTTTGGAAACATGGTAAAGTGATGAAAAAAACAATAAAAAAGCATGTGCAACATGTCTGCATCGTGCTGGAATAGAAATCAAAATACATGCAAAGTCTCAACCTGGATTTGAACTCGAAACCTCAGGGATGTGAGTCGCATGTTTATATGCCCGTCCACCATCCCCATCCTGCTAACCTGCTAAATCTACACTACTTACACTCTGCTGCATCATCAAGTGATTTGAAAAGTATCGCCCCCTGCTGGTAATGTTCACGCCTCGGCGAGGCTGAGCATGACACTGACACGGCAAACCCAATGGACCTGCGTGTGTATTACATGCTTAGGTGTGATACTGGGTTGCTCTGCTACATGGTAACAGTGTGAACAGCCCTTTGCTCACATTGCTGAGGTCACTGCTGATCTTGCTGCAGTTCTGTGGTCTTTGTAGATTAAGAGGGGCAAGAAGCATGCTACTGGAGGTGTGTTAAGATGACCTAACCACCCTCTAAGGACAATTGCGGCCAGTGCAACTGTTGTAGCAGGCGGTGATGCAGGCTGAAAATATGCTTTCCAAGATGCTTCTGTTTAGACAATTGTGATCTCTGGAGTTGGTCATCTGATGGTAAAGAGATGCTGTTAGTGATCCTATACATGTTAAGGGGGAAGTTTTTTGTTTTATATGTCATAAGAAAAGGATACTCAAGGTATGGACCAAATTCCATGCGATTTCAAAATGTAGCTCTGTTGTTTGCATATTTGAAGTGCTGTCAGTAGCGTTAATAACTCAAACAATCTGTATTGCCAAAACCATGTTTACCTTTTGCTGCCAGTATACAACCATTATGCATTTACGGGGCAAGTTAAAAAATGTGCTTTGAGCCTCTAAACATGTTTGAAATGTCATTACTAGTCCATATCCATTTGCAGTGATTCCTTATAGTGAACACAGCGAATTTGAACAAATCAGTCCGTGTACATACCTCTGTTTATTTGCCATTTTTCAGTGAAGTCCACACTAGTCGATAGATGTTACACATTGCATTATTCCAAAAAATATTTTTTCCGCAAAAAAAAAATTGGGATAGGTGAGGTGTTGTAATTGTGGTGGGGAGCACAATGCTGTGTTTGGGGGGTGTATGGTTCAGAAGTGGGCAGCAGAGACACGGTGGGTTAAGGTGGTGGATAAGGTCGCTTATGCTGAAGCCGTGCGGAGAGTGGGGGGCCTTGGGTTGGGTGTGCTTTGGGGCGTCGGACTGGGGGTAAAACCAATACTGATTACCAGGGCCCAAGGGGAGAGAGGGCCCATGAAAAGTCTGGAATATTTTTTATTTTACCTGGATATTTTGATTTCTTAATTCAATTTCATAATCCATGTCAGATGAAATGTAAAATTAGTGTGTTGGGTGAATTACGTGGTTGATTGTAATTACTACATTTTGTATCTAAGAAAGACTAAGGTCTCAACCACCTCTTGCTAATGCGCCAAATGGTTTAGTCCATCTGCACGCATTTTGTTTAGTTCAGTTGAGTATCTGGTGGAGCGCAAACTTCTGCTGTAGAAAATAAATGTTTTTCTCAAAGAAAAACCAAAATCAGGCTACCAAAAAGATAGACAGGAGAAAGTCAGAAAACAAAATGAGGGAAGCAATTGGTAACTGACGTCTTTTCAAAGAAAGGTGAACACAAACTAGAATACGAAATCCATGGTGCTAAACTGCTTGAATATCTCTGCAACCGTTAGTGCTAAAAATGAACTGAGACAACACATTGAAAGAGAAGAACATACACTCAAATGATAATTTGGTTATACAGGTAATCTGAGGTAAAGGCTAAAAAAATTAACTACAATAACAATGCTGTTTCTATATGACACACCATTCTAATAGACTCATTTGAACGTGTTTAATTAAATTAAAAGGATATAATGTCTTGGTAGCTCATCGGTACATACATATCATGTCAACATTATAGTTATGTCAGATTTAGTAGAAGCAGATCTTAACATTGTAAAACACATGGCCCTCTGTTTCAGAAACTGTCACACCAGGGAGTGGAGTAGCAACAGACCCCTCATCCTCCTCTTTGGATTTGAAACAAGGTGTGCTTATAACAAGAACAAACAATTATAATAGCCTAATCTGAAACATGTTACATTTTAAATTAATAGGCTATAATGTCAGTAATTAGCAATAATAGGCTAATCGGTGTCATAGGTAGCTTTGTAGCGCGATTTTTGTTGGGGGGGTGTGAGAAACATGGGCGCCCATCAGGACTGCCTATGCATAGGGCCCAGGATCTTGTGCTACGCCCTTGGGTGTGCTGGTGGAGAAGGAGCGGGATGTAGGCCTGGTGTCGGAGGAAGCTATAAGTGTTCACAAGGTGGGGTTGTCTGAGACGTGTAAGCATGAGTGTGTGGTTGGTAGGGATTCATTGGTGGTGGGCAGGGTTGAGTTTCTGGCATTTCTGTGTAGTGTGGTAAATATCTGTGGTCAGGTTCAGGGAAGAAATGCTAGGATAGATGTTGTGGTGGGTGCTGCTAGGGAGTTTATGGGTGTTACTGACATCATGGGGGAGATGATTCATGAGTTTATGAAGGTGAGGGGGTCGGGTAGGTAGTGGGGTGCGGGGGGTGCTGGAGGTGAGTAGTGGGCAGTTTATTTTAATTTCTTAGGGTGGTAGGTTGAGTTGGGTGGACATGAATTGGGTGGGCCGTGACTGGCCTCACACTCCGGTACAGTTGGTGGCGGTATATGCACCTTAAGTCGGTTGCAATCTGCCATTAAACCCATAGAAGAAGAAGAAGAAGAAGAAGAAGAAGAAGTGCCGGGGCTGGTCATTGTGTATCCTGTAATGTATCCTAGTATGTCGTCCAATCCTTCCTTTTCTTTTCCCTTCGTGAGTACCAGTAGTGTCTCTTAGTGTATCCTGTTGTCCATGTTTTGAAAAACTCTGAGGTGCCTTGTCTGGAGCTGTCATTTTCAGTAGTAAAAGCTCTCCTCTGCATTTTTTTTAATGTACTGAACAACAAGTCTCACCCCAAGAATTATCTTCTGCGTGTCTGTTCAGTTAAGTGTGTTTATAAATAAAACCAATATCATTTATTCAACGCCTATTGCTTCCTGACAAATCCTTGCTCCATGTGTGACAGCCAACATCTTTTCTATTTCTCAGATCAGTTTATTCCCATTGATAATCATCATGATGGCCAGCTTGACTTGCATTGACACTTTTTTGCAACCATACATCTTAGAAATTGTACCGAATTATGTTCTCAAGAAACTCATTTGAAAACATGAACTATATGCCAATTTCAATTTTTATGTTTCAGCTGTACATTTTACTATTAGGCTGTATTAGTCCTTCGATTACTTTGCACATTCACGTTTCATTGCTATAGATTCATGAAAGGATTCATGTGATCATGGAACATTCCGGACATTCCAAAGCAAATTATATAAATTATATTCAAACATTCACAGCTAAGGATAGGCATGATATTAATAATGGTTAAGGTTAGGCATGACATTAATAATGGTTAAGGTTAGGCATGACATTACTGAGGTTAAGGATAGGATTAAGGTTAGAGATACCATTACAAAAAAACTGATAATCACCTGTCCACAGAAACACAAGTGCATTGCCCTAGAATGGAGAAAAAACCCCACAAAGTTTCCATCTGGATATGAACTTGCGATTGTTGGGGTTTGAGTCGATTACTTACACACCCATCCACCATCCCTGACCCCGCCCTAGCAAAGATTTTCCACTATTTAATACTGACTACAGCCATTAAAACATCCATATTTACAGACTGTTCTCATGGCAACACATGGAAACGTAAAGCCTTGTATGTTTATGACACAAACAAAAAAGTCTGTAATTGGAATTTACTATTTAGTTCCCTACAAACATAATCATAACATTTAGGGCAGTTTCTTTAGTCATAATGTAGTCCGACAAAAGCGACAGTCTACCAAAACAAATGCAAAGCTGAGAATCAGTATTAGACATTGACAGCCCTTTTAAAACCTGTCTAGGAAAATCCTGCTGTGATGTCAAAAGTCTAAATGCATTGGTGCCCTTTATTATTGTAGAACATAAATTTGAATGTGCTACTGTACAGAGCCAAAATAAAAAAGTGTCACTGTCCAAATATTTATGGGTATCTCAGTGTAGGAGTTTATTTATTTATTTGAAATGTTTCGCTGTATAAAAAGCACATTCTCTGATGATGCAACAGTGAAACAAATAAATATTGTTTGTATTATACAAAATATGTGGTATTAGGGGCTTCTGTGATATGTTTGGATGGATATAAGTGTGTGGGTGCAGTGGTGTGTGTGCTTGTGTGTTTTTGTGTATGAGTCCACAACTACCAACTGGTGGAGTCCTCATTAACTATTGAGCTTTCACCAGCTGATGCTAGCTAGCATCAAGATAACTATCCACTGAAGCATCAGAGGTGGCTGACAAAACAGGAATAAAGTTGCAGGTGAATGAACATTCTTAACGGAGCACATTTGTGCATTACATCCAGCGGCGGTTCTACATGGGGGCCTACAGGGGCCAGTACCCCTGTAAAAATGGCCCTGACCCCCCCTGTGGCCCCACCTTGGTCCCTCAGTAAAATTTGTCTAGAACCACCACTGATTACATCTGCATTATGTGACTAACTTAATAAGACTCAATGGCCCAAATTGGACTCGAAAATAACATTTAAATGAAATACAAAGATAATAATGTAATAAGAGTTTTCTATTAATGTCAATTGTGAAAGGGAAAATAATTGTTTTGCTTTCTTTTTACTATCAACAGTCAACCATAATATTAATAGCCAGTATACAATATTGAAATATGTCAAATTATACAGATTTAGCCCTTCATACATCTTCTTGCCCTTCCTTAAAATCCACACTGTGTATGACATGTTGCTGTAAATAAGCATTTATTGCATTCAAGCCTCCAGGGAGTGATATAAATATTTAAAATCTATGGATGAACACACTGATTTAGTATCACTGAATAGACCCTACGGCTGTTGATATGGATTAATGAAAGTCAGTCACTGTTTATAGCTATAGCCTCAGTAGACGACAGGAGTCTGATTCTGTATTTATAAACCTTTTGGGAAACAGCTGCTATGGCATCTAACAAAACCAATGACTGATATCCTGGTATTTGAAAACTCATAAAGTGCTCTTAAGGCCACGTGAAGTCAATATTCCCTTTGCTTCTCATAGATTATATTTTAGATAATGTATGAAACACTTTGATGCTGGAGAGGAAATCTGAAGTGGTAACATACAACCCCAAATCTGAAAAAGTTGGGACAGTATGGTAAATGGCAAAAAATCAGAGACACAGACTCATTAATTATATTGTTTATTTATAATATTTTATGTTTCATTATGCCAATGCCTTGCGTTATACTCTTCAGTTGTCCTTTGTATGTTTATATGTCCCTTTAAGTTTCTTGTGACACCTCTGTCTAGTTTGGCTATTTCTAGAATAGGGTATAGGTTAGGTTAGGTTAGTGTCTTGTAGATCTGAGTGATGATTGCATTCAGCTGTGAATGGTTATAGCTGTCTGTATATAAATGCTGGCCAAACTAGAGAGAGGTGTCAGGCATTGATGATCTGTTTGTGGGTGTGAGAAGGCTGTCCGGGAGCTACTATTTTAAATGTAAGTTGTGAAAAGAGTGTTGAGGAAGTTTGGAAGTTTATGGGTATGCTCTTTACTTGTAGGTCAGCTATCAGCGTCAAATGCCGCTTTGAGAGCATGGTAATATATATGGTATTATTGTGCACTCGCATTTACTTGTTAACTTGCAACTGTACTAGGTTGTGAAAAGAGTCTGGTATGTGCTTGAGTTTATGTATACATTCTACATATATAAATATATTTGTTTTCAGTGTTTATGCCACTGTGAGAGCATAATAAACTATATAAGTGTATTCATTGTGCACTCGATACATCTGTTCGCCTGTAACTGCATTACATGTATGTTTTTCCGGATTGTCCATTAAACAAGCAACAACCATCAACTACCTGCCTGGGTCTCCCTCTCTTTACTACACCACACCTAATAACCATGACAATGCACTATATTGAAAATGCATATAGTAATGATGTGAATTAAAAATATTTTGGAAAATATACAAATTTCAAAACTGATGACTGCAAAACACTCCCAAAAGGTTGGGACAGTTGATTGTTCACCACTATATAACATTTTCTTTTAAAAGAAAATTCCAGTATTTAAAAACGTTACCCTAGACTGATTAACACAGCCATTTTTTCAGAAAACAGATGAGTACATTTCAGGCGCTTCAATACCTGGAAGGGCTGGAATTAGGACTCCTTTTCTTTATTTGTATCTCTCTTGTGTATAGGTTTCCTTTGTTGTTTATTCAGTGTTTTACACAATGGTTTTGTTGTACTGTTTAGTTATGTGGTTGTTTCCCTATGTGTGTTCATGGCTATAGTTTCTCCCCTTGGTATGGTGTTACGTTTTGGCTACCTCTTGTGTCTGTTTCAGGTATTGTTTAGTTAGGTCCATGTGTGACGTCAATGTTAGTTCCCAGCTGTCTTGTATTTGTTATTAGTGATATGGTATTTAACCTTCATGTTTCCGTGTCCACCCTGTTCGTCAATGTATCCTGTTGCGTGTCCTGTTCCTTGTGCCGGTGTATTCTGTGTATTGTTTGGATTAGATATACGTTTAGCCCCTCGTGGCAGTTTTTGTTTATCCAAGTCTGCTAATGAAGTGTCATTGGATTATCTAAAGTTACTTCGCGCCTGTCTCATCATTCTATACGCACAATAGGATCACGACGTGACAATACCAGATGTCACTTGAAATACCACAAAGCCCAGAATTTTATGCAAACTTTGCACCTGCGCACTGCGAGTCGCTTCGGTCGTGTCAAATTTAGCGTAAGACCTTGGTTACTAGCTAGAAACAATATTGTCACAATATCGTCCCAGGGGTATATGCCCTACATCGCTTCATTAGGTAGAGATTTAACTAGAATCTGCCACAGATTATTTTTCATTTTATGTCCGTTCCAACAAGTATTTACATTGGAGCTAATGGCTACAGGCAGGCCAAGTAGTAGTATTTTGGTACTCCGTCTTGGCCTGGCTGTATTCTTTCCAAAACATCTCGGTCCATGTCAGCGTGGAAACTTGGTTAATTTAACAAACAGATGTAATCATCTGATATGGTTGAAAGCAAAAATGTATCCTTGTCCCACTCTTAACAACAAAACACTTTCTGTCTCTGTTGCCATCAAGAGTGATAAAGTTGGGCATGAGCCCTTATTTCTTCCTCACTGTATTCCAGATCAAACATATTACCAATCAATAATACTTGATCGAAGTTGAAATTGTCCAGCTCTTCAGGTATTTCTTCACTTACACTTCCCATTGTTGAACAACATCCCTCTCTAACTCTTCATATATACAGTTGTATGCAAATGTTTAGGCACCCCTGACTACTTCCATGATTTTCATTTATAAATAATAAAATTGCTGATCCAAACACCCAATTATTTATAAATGAAAATCATTGAAATTGTCAGGGGTGTTTGCATATGACTGTAGCTTTGTAGCTATTTTAGGAAGAATGCATTGCATTGAGCTTGTCCCCTGTAGTTACAAACATTTTGCCATTGAAGTCAGTGGCAAAGAAATCACAAACTTACTGTGGCCGGTTTAGGAACTTCAGAACACATTAAAAAGGTGACTATAATGTTGTAAATATGACCTGGAAAACTATTTTGAGTTGTTTGAGGGCTGGAGTGTTCCTTTACTTACACGTATTGGGCCCTATTTCAATGGTCTGAAATGCAAGTATCAAACGCGAAACGCAAATGACATTGTGGGAGGGTCCTGTGCGCTGTTGCTATTTTACCGGCAAAATAAATGATTATTGCACACGACACAAATCTAAAATGGGTAGGTCTGAAGTATAGCTACATAATTCATAGGTGTGGTTTGGGCGTAATGAGCAATAAAGCAATGAGAGCATCATCTCACATTCCCTTTAAGACCAGGCACGCTTGTTCCATGGCGGATTGCTATTATAACGGTGGATTGCCATCGATTTTTTTTTACAAAATGTAAAGTCACAAAGGCATACTTTCCGAGGTTTTGGGCTCACTCTCACTGAATCACGAGGTTGTGAATGTATGGTGATATTTTTGCAATCTAGTCTAACATTAGACCAAGATTACTTTGCTTCTCCTTTTGTCAAATATGCTCCTCTCTCCCGTACTGCTGCTATTTGTGTTAAGTGGCCATAAATGAGTCGTGGCTTGACCCAGGGTAATTTGCAAAGACATGGGGGATTTTACTATTAGCATGGCAAATGACTAATATCTTGATTGAATGGGTTCCTTTGCGGTTGATATATATGCAAATAATTCATTCTGAATAATTTGGGTAAATGTGTACACTAGGTAGCATATTTTTTCACACCTTTGGACACCATAATGATTTCCCTCGTGTGGTAATAGTTTTCCTTCTAATTATGTATGGATTGCAATAATGGGAACTGCTACATTTGTGTAGATGAGAGGAGCAAAGTGTATGCGCGTTGTGCACACGCTACAGTATGGCCAAGCATGCACCCTTAAAATAGCATCTGAATAACACGCCAACAAACGCAAGTTCATTCCCTAATTTACCGATGCGAGTCTGTGGAGGGAAAAGTCCCATATCGGGTGCAAAATAGGAATGATAGATGCGTTGGTGTAAAAAGTAAATTGTGCTGGGTGTAAGATTAAGTATTTGGGCACTAAAGACACAATTTGTTTCAGTTTATGCAAATCTTCAGCTGTGCAACTTGTACAGGGCCTTCGTTTCCTTATTTTGCGCTTTATAATGCACCACACATTCTCAATCGGAAACAGGTCAGGACTGCAGGCAGATGGCTTATGCAACCATGTGCTTGTAATCCGGGCAGAATGTGGTTTGAAAATGCAGGGACGTCCCTGAAAAAGCTGATGTCTGGATGGCAGCATACATGTTGCTCCAAAATGTGTACATATCTTTCTGCATTAATAGTGCCCTCACAGATGTGCTAGTTACCGACTGAATTAAATAAAAAAGCAGTTGTTTTCTGGTAGCTTTATCTTCCAATTGTACTTTCATTTGATGCTTAGTAAATTAATTAAGGACCTTATTATATTTTTCATTGAGCATTTGCATTTAAATCTTTTACTTTATGCTCTTGACTAGAAGTGTCTTACAGTAGTGAGTGCATATTTGCCAAACCTAATGTATTGGTCTCCTTTGGGAATTATTAATGCTGAAAGTTTTTATTTGTTATGAATGAGATTACTTTCTGCTTTATTTTGGATTCATTCTTCACGTGTGAAGTTCTGTAAAAGAGACTTGTGTTTCATTACGACCTCCTGATAGGCCAAATTAATATTTTGAGCAAAGTCATTGAAGCGTTTGATTTCACTACCCACATGAAAACCATGAGCATAACCTGACTTGGCTTTGCTTTATCACATCTCAATAGCCTACCAGTTGCATATTAAAGTTTACCCCTTGTCCATTACAATATAGAAAATATTGTGTAATCCAAATTGTTCAGTAGTTATCCTTATTTCCAACGATATGTGTCACAATATCCCCTGTGTTTGTCCTGTTTTTAGTTAAATCCATTCATTGTTTTCCCTTTGTCTCTCTGTTTTGTTTTGTGTCTCCATTCCTGTTTTTCAGTTTCACCTGGACATTATCACTTCCTTACATGGTCTCTCTGTGCTTGGTTATTCTTTATCTATTAATCACACCTGTTTTGTTTTAATCATTAGTATATAGACTTGTCATGTTTATTTTGGCGCTTGAGAATTCTGTATATTGCTAGTTGTGTTTGTGAACTAGAGTTTATTGCTTTGTTCACTGTGAGTGATACAAAGATATCTAAGTTTTGAAAATAAACATTGCCCTGTATTTAAAAAAAGGCAATTGCCTCCTGCCCATACCATATAATACATTACCGTGACATTATGTCAAATATTATGTTCCGTCAGATGTTTATATCTATTAGCCTGACCATGAGTTCTCTGACTTTCCTCGGGCACCCTACAGGATAAGGCTAACCTGCCACGTTGCTCTCCAGCGACTCCTTGTGTGCAGATTGGGCAATTTATAGTCGGTGAATGTAATCATCCCATGCATGATCCGACTAAAGGCTTCCGTGTTGGGTGAACAGTGCAAATAATCTGCGGCTCAGGCAACATGTGGTTGGATGAACCATGTGCGTGCCCCTCATCATCCCACAGATCTGTAGAAGGAGTTGCGGAGTTGCCCACAAGGCAGGATTAGAGAAGGCATTGGGAAGGGAGGAAAATCGGAAATAAATCACCAAAGAAATAAGATCTTTATGTTTGTGGTGGATAGAAATTAGTTTCCCCTATCCATCTCCATCAGTATTTTTATCACATTTACTGAGACAAATCCATTTCCATAACTAGCCATAACCAGCTGGATAATCGTGTGTTACTGATTTTAAAGGTGCATTCTGCTTTTATAATTTCATAATGTAATCAATTACTTCCAAACTAAATATTCAATCACTTCCCTGAGCCTCTCATGATCTCAAACCTGCATTCTGATCATATGGGTGTGAACGAATACACACCGTTAGGGTCAAATAGTGAGCCATATACACCGGTTAGCCATGAAAATATGACAATCGCCTTAATATTTTACAGGTCCCCATTTTACTGCCAAAACAGCCTTGACCTGTCGAGGCATGGAATCCACTAGACCTCTGAAGGTGTGCTGTGGTATCTGGCACCAAGATGTTAGCAGCAGATCTTTTAAGTTCTGAATGTTGCTAGGTGGGTCCTCCATGGATCGGACTTGTTGGTCCAGCACATCCCACAGATGCTCAATTGGATAAAGATCTGGGGATTTTGGAGTGTACCATCTCAAACCATTCCTAAACCATTTTTGGTATGTGGCAGAGCACATTATCCTGCTTAAAAAGGCCAGGGCTATACCATGTCCATGAAAAAGTAGACTTGGTCTGCCACAATGCTTAGGTAGGTGGTACGTGTCAAAGTAACATCCACATAAATAGCAGGACCCAAGGTTTTCCAGCATCACACTTCCTCCACCGGCTTGCCTTCTTCCCATAGTGCATCCTGGTGCCATGTGTTCCCCAGGTAAGTGACCCACACACACCCAGCCATCCATGTGCTGCGATCCATTTCTGATGCTCACGTGCCCATTGTTGGCACTTTGAGCATTGAACAGGGTTCATCATGGGCACCCTGACTGGTGTGTGGCTACGCAGCACAATAAGCAACAAACTGCAAAACACTGTGTTCTGACACCTTTCCATCAGTTATAAAATAACTCTTTCAGCAATTTTCACCTGTCAGTGGTCATGATATTATGGCTGATCAGCGTATAAAAATGACACACCATTAGGGCCAAACACTGAACCATGTATTTGGTTGCCGGTTCAATTCCTGACTGTGATAAATGTCATTGTGTCCTTGGGCAAGTTATTTAACCCTAGATTGCTCCAGGGGGAATGTCCTTGCAATTTTCTAAAAGTCCCTCTGGGGTATTGTGTCTCAATGAAATCAATCTCAGACACCTGTGGTAATTAGTTTGCCAGGTGAGCCCAATTAAAGGAAAACTACTTCAGAAAGAAGTTCCACATTATTAAGCAGACCACAGCCTTCAAGCAACATGGGAAAGAAAAAGGATCTCTCTGCCGCAGAAAAGCATCAAATAGTGCAATGCTCTTTGAATGTTTTCTAAGGTATGAAAACATGAGATATTTCACCAGAACTTATGCATGATCATCGTACTGTGAAGAGATTGGTGGCTGATTCAGAGCACAGACAGGTTCGTGCAGATAAAGGCATAATGAGCAAGGTTACTGCCAGACAAATTCATCAGATTAAGAGAGCAGTTGCTAAAATGCCATTGCAAAGCAACAAACAGGTATTTGAAGCTGCTGGTGCCTCTGGAGTCCCGTGAACCTTAAGGTGTAAGATCCTCCAGAGGCTTGCTGAAACCTACTATTCGGCCACCCCTAAGCAATGTCCACAAGCAGAAATGGTTGCAGTGGGCCCAGAAATACATGAAGACTAATTTTCAAACAGTCCTGTTTACTGATGAGTACCATGCAACCCTGGATGGTCCAGATGGATGGAGAAGTGGATGGTTGGTGGATGGCCACCATGTCACAATAAGGCTGCAACGTCAGCAAGGAGGCGGCAGAGACATGTTTTGGGCCGGAATCATGGGGAGAGAGCTGGTAGGCCCCTTTAGGGTCCCTGAAGGTGTGAAAATGACCTTGGCAAAGTATATAGAGTTTCTGACTGACCCTGACTCTCTTCCATGGTACAAAAAGAAGTGTCACGAACCCATCCTTCTCAGCCTTTTTCCCTTTTTCCTTATGTGTCTAATTCCCTGTTCCTGGTCCCCTGGTGTGTGCGTTTGGTCTGTCTCTGTGTTTGTTTGTTGACATCCAGTTCCCAAGCACCAGTTCCTGTTTTCCCCTGCACTCATGAAGGCACCAGTCCCTGAGCACCAGTAATCACCTCCTGATCCTGAGCACCTGGCCCTGATCTGCACCTGGGGCTGCTTGCTGCCTTCCCTTTATAGGGGAAGTGCTGGCAATCATGCCCTGCCGGATTATTGTACTATCAAGTGCGTTCTAGTCTCGTGCCACTTATCCTGACAGCCAGCCTGAGCACTCTGCCTTTAGTTGTTTTATATATTTATAACTGCCAGTCTGACTACTGTGCCCTTATTGTTCCAAGTTATTGTTCCCTAACCCTGGATCTCCATGCCTTCATTTCCAGTATCCATCTGTGCTGATATTCTGACCACCACTCATCTGGTTCCCCTCCGGACCTCCCTTCTTCTGTGCCAGTGGACATAACCTACTGTACCTGGTTACCTCTCATCAGGATTACACTTACCACTTCATTCCACCTGGATATCATTCCCCGGTTTCCCACTCACCTGGTCTCAACTCTACTGGTCACACCACTACCTCCAGTTATCTTGTACTACTTACCATTACTCTGTCCTAATACATTCAATAAATATTATTGTTATCACTTACCTCATGTTCATATGCTTTTGGATTCACCCTCAGTTCTGTGCCTGGATCCTGACAAGAAGAGCTGTGCCTTCCATAGCAAAATCATCTTCATGCATGACTATAGACCTCAACAGTCCATTGACAATTGGAGTATAAGCCATAAAATCATAACCGTCGATGGTATAACTAAAACCAGCTATGACATGACGAAGCTCATATATATATGTGTATATGCTCATATAGACGCCAAAGGTTCACGGGGCACCAAACTTGTTTTGAGATAAATGTCCTTTATTTGCAACTTCTTGGATAAATACTTCATTACCCACAATCCTAAACATCACACAATCCCAGAGTGATGCCGTTAAATGTTGGAACTCCATGTCATGGAGACAAACTTGTGGTTACCATGGAAATGTTTACTGAGCCTGAGAAAAAGCTTTGTGTTTCCAACTCTGGCAGGCTGCCCGAGAAAGCACCTGTGTCGTAGCATGTAACTTGCCCTGTTAAGATGTGTTTGATTGAAATAGCTTTTGATTTCAGTAAATATGACCTCCTAATGCTGCAAATTCAACAAATGACCATTTTCTGTCCTTTACAACCTATACAATGTTTTGAAACTCTGTTGTGAATAATAATTTGGAATAGTGCATTTTGAGTTTTTTATCTTTGAAAGAAATACTGTTTTCATTGGGTGGTTTGTTCAATGAAAATTTACTTATACCCGAACGATTGGTGATTGAAATTAAACTGACTGTCATTTGCATCAACTATTTAGGAAAATCAGTGTAAAATCTGATTTTCATAATAATTTGGAACGTGGTGTATTCTAGATACCATTTTGTCAGATGTTCAACAATACACTGATTTTCAACAATAGTCACAACAATAGACAAACAGTATTTTCAAACTAATATCAGACAAACAATTATACATTTTCATATCTTTATTAAAAACAATGTGTAAACATTCACATAGAAAAAGAATGGTACATGGTAGAGATCAAGCGTACGTATGTGCAGATTGGGCGCCTGTGAAGATGGTGAATGTGTAATCATATTACACGTGTCAAAGTACTCTATTGTCATATGTGAAAAACAGAACTACTTCACAATGAAATTCTTACTTGTTTGCGTTCCCAACATGAACTACATTAATAACAAAACAGACAAAGATACAATATTAGAAAATATTCTAAAGTCGACCAACATTCAACAACAGAAGTGACCCTTTAATAACTGGTTGTTCCTCCTTTGGCAACAATAACCTCAACCAAATGGTTCTTGTAGGTGCAGATCAGACCTTCACATTATTCAGGAGGAACTTTTGACAATTTGTCTGTGTTGTGAAGTAATGTACGGTATTTACTATATGTTAACAGATAAAATAAGATCTGACAGAATTGTCATTATGTAAATATCAGCAGGATGTCAAGGTATACGGGGCGCAGATGGCTCAGTGGGTAGGGAGTCAGACTTGTAGTCAGAAGGTTGCCAGTTCGATTCCCGACTGAGCCAAATGCCGTTGTGTCCTTGGGCAAGACACCTTACCCTAATTAGCTCCCAGGTTGTTGCTGTAAATAAGAAATTGTTCTTAGTCAACTTACCTGGTTAAATAAAGGTTAAATAAAATAAATATAAAAAGTATACAGTAAACATGGATAATATGCATAGGTGAGAAAATAGTATTGAAATGTGCAGTGATATACAATTGTGTTGAATGATGCACAGTATAAGCAATTGTGAAAATATTTGTCAACTCTCAATGGTAAATATTGTCTCACTTTTGGCCAGCTTTGATCTGTTATTGCACCTCTCATACTAATGTGGTTTACTGTATAGTAGCTTGTTATTAATGGTTTATAATATAGCCTGAAATAAGTTAATTATATTGCCTTTATAACCTCTGTGTGACCTTAACATAAGTGCTCTAATCACATAATTTTGAAAAGTTTTATAAGGTTGTCTTGCAGTTTTGTGTTCCAAACACAATCCAAACTTTTTGAATCCATCTTTCATGCCCTTTTTCCTCTCTGGGAACACCCTGTCCATAGAGTGATATTGATTATGATACAAGCAGAGAAGCAGATTTTGTGTGAGGTCAAGAATAAAAAGGCCTTCAATTCCCATAATCCCAAACTCCAGCACAATATGAGGAGGCTTTCAAGGTCGGTGTAGACAACTGTACCTAAATAAATGATGAGGAAGAGTCATCATGCAATCCCATACACCCAAAAGCATCATCGTAGGCTCTGGAGCCCTAAGCGCTTTTCTCCTCCTTCCACACTCATCCATCAGACTGTTTGTACTTTTTTCACTTTCTCATGATTCACCAGTTTTTCTCCATATGTGTTGCGGTGTGCATGGCCAGTCCAAGTAGTTTGTCTGCATTTCCTGCACAGCCGTTTTCTATATTTAGCCCTCTGTATTTAGGTTACCCCCCAGTGAGGAAACACTGTCACCTTGCCTAGAGGAGCGCGTCACCATGAACAAAGTCTAAGTGACTCAATGACACCAAAAGCCATATTATGACAGCTGTCCCATATTATGAAACCTGTGTTGTAATTAGGTTAAAACAAATGTAAATATACCAAAAATACTTGTAGTTGTAACAGAGTGGACTCTTTATATATATATGGTATTTCTGTTTATTGTTATTTCATGTGTATATTTGTGTTTATCTATTTCTATTTGTTGATTTTGTTGTATGTTGAGTAATATGTGCACTGTGTAGCGCCTTCCTCTCTTTCACTCGGTACTGATTGGGGACTGAGCTGGTCTAAACACCTAAACACTATCAGCTGGTTGGCTCGGTCCCTATATCATTCCGGGCGGAGGAGAGGAGGGCGCGATTCATTAGTATATTGTCATGTGTGTTACATCGGTGTAGAAGTCTGTCCAGGAGAATCAATGGTTGTTGTGAAAAGTGAGTCCTTTTAGTTTGGAAAGTTATGCGTACGTCGATGTAATTGTGGTTAGCTGTCAGTGTCCCGTGCCACTGTTAAAGAGCACGTAGGCTTCTCTTATATATCCATTGTGCACTCACTAAAAGCGTACTCTGCAATCTAACATTTGAATGCATCCTGGATCTGTACGTAATCTATGATTTCTGATCGTAACGATAAACCTACCATCTACAAAGATTTGCCTCCAGTGTCTCTCTCGCCTACACTACACCATACCACACGTGACAGTATTGTACAGTATATTAACACATTTTTTTTGCAAGGTGTTGTAGATTGGATTTAAATACATTATAAGAATTTCAGTTCATTAGATATAACATTATCAAAATATAGATAATTTATTCGACAAGCAATTATTTTTATGTATTTTAATATACTGTGTTTCCTCAAATCAAGACCGGGGCCTTTATTTACCTCTGAAATATTTTTATTTGAAGCAGGCTTTTGTTAGAGGTAGGCCTTTATTTGATTCCCTCTGTTTGATAAGTATAATTGGCTATATTTTAGTGTCAATCCTTGTTCCAGTTTGCCTTTTATTGCTGCATTACGTTGTTAGTGCAATCTCAACACTTCTTGTAACCGTTCCAAATCCAATACGTAGTTGAAAAAAGTTGTTGAAGATTCAATCGCATGCACAGAATGGGAGCCGTGTTATTTCCAATAGTTACTGCCATCTACATGTACGTTAATACAAACAACACCAAGCTGAGTAAAACATACAGCCGCATTGACTGAAATACCAGTAGGACAATTATACTTAGTGATACTATTTCCTGCTCCCGCGAGCTGCCATTCCGTAAATGTTCCTTCCAACCCAAGTTTTGACTACCCTTAGTTAGCGTTTCAACCTGGTAGTGAGTATTGTCACTTGTGCTAAATTAGGTTTGGAACAAAAACCAACGGAATGGCAGCTCGCAGGAGCAGTGAGTACTGCTAGTAAGTACCATAATCCGAAAATAGCATGAATATATTGTTGAATTAATTAAAGTTATAGACATGTACATTACGCTTACCTGGAATGCACATTATATGAAAGGCACCTATAAGAGTTTATCCACACGTAATATTCCCCCGGCCTTTATTTAAGACCGGCCTTTATTTGTCCATGTTGACCACGCCCCTGGCCACAATCAGAGGCCCGGTGTTTAATTGACTACCGGTTTTCATTTGAAGAATTACGGTATTGGACTTTCTTACATAGTCAAAACATTCAAATTCCCTTTGTCAAATACAACCCCATGCATTAACTTCATGCATTTTCATATTTCAAATAAATACAGTGCATTCAGAGAGTATTCACAGCGCTAGGACCACTAGGACTCTCCTAGAGCTGGCTGCCTGACCAAACTGAGCAATCGGGGGAGAAGAACCCAATAGTCACCATGGCGGAGCTCCAGTGTTTCTCTGTGGAGAGAGGAGAACCTTCCAGAAGAACAACCATATCTGCAGCACTCCACCAATCACGCCTGTCTCTTTAGTAAAAGGCACATAAGAGCCCGCATGGAGTTTGCCAAAAGGCACCTGAAGGACTCTCAGACCATGAAAAACAAAATTCTCTGGTCTGATTAAATAAAGATTGAACTCTATGGCCTGAGTCTCAAGCATCATGTCTGGAGGAAACCAGTCACTGCTCATCACCTGGCCAATACCATCCCTACATTGAAGTGTGGTGGTGGCGGCATTATGCTGTGGGCATGCTTATAGCATCATACTTAAAAAGACTTGAGGCTGTAATTGCTACCGAAGGTGCTTCAACTAAGTAATGAGCAGAGGCTGTGAATAGTTATGTACGTTATTTTTATATATATTTGCTAAGATTTCAAACACACTTATTTCACATTGTCATTATGAATTTTGAGGGAAATAATGAATTTAGTCCAATTCGGAATAAGGGTGTAACATAACAAAATGTGGCAAAAGTGAAACGCTGTAAACACTTTCTAGATAAACTGTATTTCTTCACTGAAATAAAAGTTATTTTCTTGGATATTGCACAAGGTAACCGGGAAATGAATTAAAATGTTAGAATCAGCACCTCCAATTCTTCCCTCAATATTCTGTCTGTCACCCATACCTTTTCATTTTACGTTCAAATCATTACACACTATACACAAACAATATACCAGCTAAACTATTTAGGTCTACAGCTAGTTTCAAAATTGTCAGTCAACTATGTTTATAACCTAGCCAGCTCCAGATTGAACAATTTTTCCACTCCTGCATCCAGTATTCTGTAATTTATGCATGCAACACAACAAAATATGATAAGTAAAAACCCAGCAAACTTACTGGAGGTGGAAAAAATATAGGTTTTCCTTTTACGTTGTGTTCACCTAAATACATACACAAACAGTATACAAGCTACATGATGCTAACCTGCTCCTTAGCAAAATCTGTCACACTCTTGTCAAGTAAGCACTTCACAGAAGCGTGGCCGTGACTTAGTTAGCACTTTGACATACCTAGTGAGCTATATAACCATACTAGCTCCAGATTATACAATATTATGTAACCCATATGCTTAATTTCTTGTTCACATCATCACAAACTATACACAGTCAATATACAGGCTGCATCATGCAAACTGGCCTAGCAAGGGCTTCACCGTACGTAGCGAGGTATACAGCCTACAGTTACAAAACCATCCGGGATTTACAGTAGCTATATAAAGTAGCTAGCTCCAGATCTAACAATATTCTGTCACCCATACAATTTCATTTTACGTTTGAAACATCACACACTATACACAAACAGTATACAGGCTGCATCATGTTAACAGGCCAAGCTAGTGTTTCACCGTACCTAGTCAGGGTTACAGCCGGTTAAGAAAAGATGTGTCTAAATATTTAGCTGCCCTGAAGAAAATTGCTAAATCAGAGTTGAACATGATTCCATTCAAAGCAATTAGTTCTGTTCATCTTGGAAATTCTACTAAAACAATGTTTATTGTTTTCTATTTTGCCTAGGCCAGAGGCCTCATTGCTTCCCACCCATTTGTTTACTGTCCCTATGCCGCTGTCTGGCACTTCCTCCCAGGATGGGTGATTGTGATGTTTCTGGTCTGCTAGCAAACTCTTGGAGGGCCTGTGAGTCATCGAATAAACTGTCTGTACATCGTAATCCAATGTCCAGTAGTGTTTGTTGGCTGTATGAAATATTTGAAAAGCTGTACAAAGTGAACAGACTGTAAACTAACAACCAGGTAACTACTAATTTATCAAATCTAGGGAGGCACAAAGCTTGGCGTTGTGCACATGCTGCTATCTAAGTGCCCTAGTCTCTGAAATCGTTCTTCGCTTTTCAGTTTTCGATGTGTATGCTGTTGTAGGCCATTGATGATTTGGCATTTTGTTGTCATCAGTAGCTATAACTGTAGCTTCTGTTACAGGGCAGTATGCACATTCACAAGTGGAGCCAAGGTCCGCCTCGCCAAAGGCTGGAACAGGATTGGCTGCATTGTCGCTACCTGAGTCACGTTATTCTGAGCAGGATTCCAGGGGCAGGGAGCTGTCTGTGTTGCATAATATACTAGGCATGATGAGTGAATGTTTCTGAAGATGAAGATGTTGATATAGACAAAACATTTGATTTACAATGAAAAAAATCCTACCTACTGCATCTTTAAGTAAGCCTGCAGGCATAATACAAATAACACTAACAATTGCTTTTGCTATTGTAGTCATGTAATGCCAGTTCTCAAGGAGAAGGACTTGTACAGTAAAACTACAGCATAAAAAGAAATACAATTTAAAATAATGTCTCTTTACTCCAATTAGGTTCAAATTCCTATATTTTCATTACAATACACTCTAAAAACAAAAGGTTCTAAATAGCACTAAAAGTGGTTCATGGCTTGTAATCATAGGGGAACCAGTTTAAGTGCTATATAGCACCTATCTTTAAAAATGGTGCTATGTAGAACCATAAGAGGTTCAATCACCTTAACCACCCCAAAGAACTGCTGAAGAACCGCTGAAGAACCAAACTGGGCTTAACAGGTTCTTTAAATAGTTAAGGTGCTATATAGCACCACTACTTCTCCAGCGGTTCTACGAGGTGCTTAAGGTGCTATATGGCAACTCTTATGGTTCTACATGGCACCATTTTTAAAGATATTGTGAAAGTGGTTCCCCTATGATTACAAGCCATGAACCACTTTTAGTGCTATTTAGAACCTTTTGTTTTTAGAGTGTACTGTAAAGTGAGAAGATCATTTAAAAGGGTCATTTAGATCAAATTATTTTGACATGTTGACCCTGATGTCATACATTGGCCTCGTAATTGAATGACCCCTATTTTTGTACAATTATGATGAATGACACTACTGGTTTTCCCATCTCCAGTTTATGCTTGGTTCAGTTTGTTTATGCATGAATGTCAAGCATTGTGCTTTTAACTGGGAGAAATCCAATGGAACGCCCCCAAACTGGTCATTAGTACTGGGATACTTGTCTATCATTGTGAACACCCACACACTGAAATGCATCCATGCTTTAAGAGTGGATTTGATTTGATGTCATGGCTGTGCAGTTCAGAGAAAAAAAATGCTTTTAGATTCAATCAAGTATTTTCTGTCCATCATTTTAACTTGGTTATATCGCCAAAATGTTCCTTACAAGTGTCATTGGTGATTTCTATCAGAGAAGCATGTTTTGTCTATCTTCATATTCTACAGTCATGGTTAAAACGAGAATGAGACAAGTATTGTTCTCCACAAAGTTTGCTGCTTCAATGTTTTTAGATATTTTTGTCAGTAATAACTATGGTATACTGATTCAATATTGGCAGTGTTGACCCTTTTTTTTCAAGAGCTCTGCAATCCGCCCTGGCATGCTGTCAATTATCTTCTTGACCACATCCTGACTAATGACAGACCATTCTTGCATGATCAGTGCTTGGAGTTTGTCAGAATTTGTTGGGTTTTGTTTGCCCACCTGCTTTTTGAGGATCGACCACATGTTCTCAATGGGATTAAGGCCTTGAAAATTTCCTGGCCATGGACCCGAAAATGTAGGTGTTTTGTTCCCTGAGCCACTTAGTTATTACTTTTGCCTTATGGCAAGGTTCTCCATCATGCTGGAAAATGCATTGGTTGACACCAAACCGTTCATGGATGGTTGGGAGGAGTGGCTCTTGGAGGATGTGTTGGTACCATTCTTTATTCATGGCTGTGTTCTTAGGCACAATTGTGAGTGAGCTCACTCTCTTGGCTGAGAAGCAACCGCACACATGAATGGTCTCAGGATGCTTTACTGTTGGCATGACACAGGACTGATGGTAGCGCTTGTCTTCTCCGGACAAAGTTTTTTCCAGATGGCCCAAACAATTGGAAAGGGGATTCATCAGAGAAAATGACTCCACCGCAGTCCTCAGCAGTCTAATACCTGTATGTTTTGCAGAATATCAGTCTACCCTGCTGTTATTCCTGGAGATAAGTGGCTTCTTTGTTGCCGTTCTTGGCCTTCCTCCAAAAGTCCACACCTCTCTGTGTATGCATTCACACTCACCCCTGCCTGCTGCCATTTCTGAGCAAGCTCTGCACTGGTGGGGACCAACTTTAAGTTAGGAGACATTCCTGGCGCTTGCTGGAGTTGCTTGGGCACCCTAACGCCTTCTTCACATCAATTGAACATCTCTCTTTGAAAGTTTTTGTGTTTCCTTGCAGGTAACCATGGTTGACAGAGGATGAACAATGATTTCAGGCACCACCCTCCTTTCTAAGTTTCCAGTCTGTTATTCTAAATCAACCATCATTACAGAGTGATCTCCAGCCTTCTCCTTGTCAACACTATCACTTGTGTTAAGAAGACGGTCATTTTGTGGCAGGGCTGAAATGCAGTGGAAACGTTGTTTTGGGATTAAGTTCATTTTCATGGCGAATAAGGACTTTGCAATTCATTGCAATTCATCTGATCACACTTCATGTAATTCTGGAGCATATGCAAATTGCCATCATCAACACTGAGGCAGCAGAATTTGTGAAAATTAGTATGAACAAAACATTTGACCCCAACTGTACACTCTTTGGTTGTACTGAATATAAACAAGTTCTGTCTATGACAGGAATTGTGCCAAAATAGGGGCAGAACGACCCTATGGAAGGGCCATTTTTAGTATAGTGAAGTTGATTTGCAATATACATTTGTGTCATTTAGCAGACTCTATATAGAGTGCCTTGCAGTAAGTACAATGACATCCCCCCGTGAGCAATGCAGGGCTAAATGCCTTGCCCAATGACAAAAAAAACTTCCAACAACAAGTCTGACTCCCTAGCCAATGAGCGATCCGATGCTCAATCTATTACATTGGTAAAAACAAACAAACTATTTAGGTTAAACGATTTGAGTATTTTGAATATTTTGTGTGTAACTGTAATGTCTGTACTGAGGAAATACTTCAAACAATGTCAAATAGCCCAATGGTATTTATTGTCTGTAATGTCTGTACTGAGGAAATACTTCAAACAATGTCAAATAGCCCAATGGTATTTATTGACCCGTTAGACATTCCATAGGAACAGGTAAAGGGTAGATCTACAGGCCGAGTTAACCAAATAAGCAGGCATAGG
>JACXGM010011487.1:5174-25212 GCA_016801145.1 Umbra pygmaea | reverse complement strand
CATTGTGGCAAACAAGACACAGCTGCCCACACTAATGAGGTGACTGGCATAGATATTCCCATACTAGAAGGGACACACTAGAGGCAGCATTGAACGTGCACTAATGACCCACTAGAGGGCAGCATAAAAAACACATGACCTAGAAGGAGCACAAAACTAAAAGAAGATGGAGAACCTATGATACTCAAATGTTCAAGAACCACTGGTCACAGCAACAGGGCCAGGGGAAACGTTACAGTACCGGTATGTGTGTTATGCTTAAAACGACTGTACAAACTTGATGCCTGACCCACTGGTATCACCTCATATATAAGTCCATTCTACGCACAATCCCTCTGTACCTAAACCCTTTTCTCACCATTGCCTTACCCACTCGTAACCTGTGCTCAAGCAGGTACATCTCTCTATTCACCCCAAAAGCCCATACCTCCTTTGGCCGAAACTCCTTCCAGTTCGCAGCAGCAAACTACAAAAGACTCTAAAACTCATGGACACCTCCCTCACCTCCTTTAAATCATGATTATCAGAGCGTCTGTCTGATCATTGCACATGTTAACCCCCCTCACACGCACACTACCTCTGCCCATTTGCTTTAGTGCCTTGTTTTGTCCTAAGATGCCTTTGCACCCATTGACCTGCACAGTATTATATTTGTTGTCTGTCATTTGCACAAAATCCTCTTGCACAGGTATGCTCAAGTGTTAATTACCCCATTATATTTGCCTTGCCACTTTAAATACTGTACCAACTGGATTCTACCTCTGTAATTTAGACTCTGTTGCACTAATTGTACATATACTTACATCATTTACTCTGAAGTTCTGCATCTTGTTTTTATGTTTTTTATTTATATTCCTGTGTAATCCATGTGTACCTTTGTGGTGTCTTGCACCATCTTCGCTTTATCTTGGCCAGGTCGCCATTTTTAAAGGAGAAAGTTTTCTCAACGTTACCACCTGGTTAAATAAAGTTAAAATAAATTAAAAATAAATAAAATTATATTGAACTGTTTGTATGTCCCCCAAACATTTTCACAGTGGTTCAGGAGGACTGGGGGCATGCCAAAATGGTTTACATGCATTTACCCACAATACACCAAATAAATAACATACGTTTTTGTATTTTTGGTGATATTTATGACATCATACATAAAAGTCAGCGTCTCACAATGTTGTATTTTGATTTATTCATGCTGTTACCAAGACACTTCTGAATCCAAAACTATAAGGCACTACAAGTGCAGATTTTCAAAGATGAATAATATGAACTGCATTACATTGTTTTCCTTGCTAAATTGAATATCTATAATTTAATGACATTTATATATATGTATGTATATATACAGTATATTACCGTTTTTCAATATTTCTAAGGATGTATTGAAATAACTACTTTGCTATTCTCAAATCCACACAAATGCTGGGAAGTTTTAATAAATTCATTCTCTAAAGCTTTTTAATGAATTAATTTGAATGTAACACATCTGTGTTATTGTTTTGTATCCTATTGCAATGTATATTTTTGTGTGTTTCCTCAAAATATACTGATCATTAACTAAATAAATGTTAAAAACGAAGCTGTGAAGCTTATCCATACAGCTTTTCACATCGCTGGTACCCTCGGTAGCGATTGCATAGATTTGTGCGTCACATTTGGGTGAATTTGCAAGGTACTCTGGGTAGCCCTCGATAGCTTGTGTGGTAGTAAAAATCTCATTTCAGAGGGAGAGCAAAAGGGGTGAAACAAGTGTTGATTTGGGATGACACTTGGTCTCTCATGCACGCACTAAATCAAGGTGTATGTCTAAGGGGGGTATTGGGATGGGGCAACAGAAGTCTGGGTGGAGGTTACAGCATACACAGAAGTCTGGGTGGAGGTTACAGCATACACAGAAGTCTGGGTGGAGGTTACAGCATACACAGAAGTCTGGGTGGAGGTTACAGTATACACAGAAGACTGGGTGGAGGTTACAGTATACACAGAAGACTGTGTGGAGGTTACAACATACACAGAAGACTGGGTGGAGGTTACAGCATACACAGTAGTCTGGGTGGAGGTTACAGCATACACAGTAGTCTGGGTGGAGGTTACAGCATACACAGAAGTCTGGGTGGAGGTTACAGTATACACAGAAGACTGTGTGGAGGTTACAGCATACACAGACGACTGGGTGAATGTTACAGCATACACAGAAGACTGGGTGGAGGTTACAGAATACACAGTAGTCTGGGTGGAGGTTACAGCATACAGAGTAGTCTGGGTGGAGGTTAGAGCATACACAGAAGACTGGGTGGAGTGTTACAGAATACACATTAGTCTGGATGGAGTGTCACAGAATACACAGTAGTCTGGTTGGAGTGTTACAGAATACACAGTAGTCTGGTTTTAATTTTTTTTTTTAATTTAACCTTTATTTAACCAGGTAAGTTGACTAAGAACAATTTCTTATTTACAGCAACGACCTGGGAGCAATTTGGGTAAAGTGTCTTGCCCAAGGACACAACGACATTTGGCTCAGTCGGGAATCGAACTGGCAACCTTCTGACTACAAGTCTGACTCCCTAACCACTGAGCCATCTGCGCGTTGGAGTGTTACAGAATACAAAGTAGTCTGGTTGGAGTGTTACAGAATACACAGTAGTCTGGTTGGAGTGTTACAGAATACACAGTAGTCTCCAGTCCTCTCCCAGATGCAAAACTGGCACCAAGAGAGGTCAGAAGGACAAGCGAAACAGAGAAGGAAACTACAAAAGGCAGCTAGCAGACAGTCCACTTATAGCAATGTGTGGGAGCTGATGCTGAATGACCTGTGTATGCACTAGTGATAAGGAAGTCATCTGCAATCAGCCTGGCTGTCTGTCTGACTGACTGACTGACTAGCTGAATAAAGGGTGTACAGCATGAAGGCTGTGGGTGTTAGTTGGGGTTGTGGGGTCTCTGTGTGTGGGTGTGTGTGGACCATAATAGAGGCTGAATAGCCTGTATGTGTATTATAAACGCTCTGATGTGAAAGTTTCATACTTGGCCTCAGAGTTGGCTTAATCTGCTGCCAGGGCTCTTGAACATTGCTTCACCTAGAGCTAACACACCAGTGTGCACACACACACACACACACACACACACAAACACACACACACAAACACAAACACACACACACACACAACCTCATACGAACACACACATTCCAACACACAGACACAAAGAAAATACACTGTGGGTGGTGACATGCAAACCTAACGAATATACTAACTTATGTTAATGTAAATATGCTTGCGCACACACACACGCACACAGACGCGCACACACAGACAGTCAGTCTATTCCTCCCACTCAAACTTCTTTTCAGATGCAGAGTAAAAAGGGAACATCTTTATTCAGTGTCTAATTCATTCGCGTTCAACCCAAATGTATAATCTGCATGTGCGCGTGTGTGCGTGCGTGTGTGTATGTGTGTGATATGTCTCATTACCGGCCCGATGCTGTTCCACAGCTGTGACAGTCCCAGAGGAATGATACCCACAGAGACTCTCACCACAGCTGCACTTCCATACTGTGCTGACACATACAAACACACACAGACAAACACACACCTCATTCCCTCTGAAGAGAGAGGGAACGGGGGAGAGTCAGCGAGGGTAAAACAGGGCCAAACTCCCCAGGGTCTGTTCTTCACCTGACAAGATGGCTGATCACAATGTGTCGCCTCAGTATCTCTTCTCAACATTCCCCTGGAGCTTTTGACGTGGCCCGAATCCCATAATCATCATTCACGTGATATGGCCCAACCATCACCCAGGTGCAAAATAACCTGCTGGAAGACTGACGGGTGTATTTAATATACGCACATTCGAGGTATGCGAATACCACTAATGCCCAATCTAGCTAATGAAAATAATTTTTATCTAATATACGCATCACAGTCCAGTTGGCAGTACAGTAGCCGATACTGTATCTATTCCAAACAGAATGCATCATGGGGGCTGGTTTTCCTAGTGTACTCACAGAAATGTGAAGCCTGACAGGTCGTCGCTGAGAGCTGAGGTGATGGATTTATTCTGACAGAGACGGCGACAGCACTGTGACAGTCATAAAAAAAGGAATCTCCTAACTGTCTCTTTCTGTTTTTCCCTCTTTTCCTCGTTGCTATCACTATTATGTTAATGTGTTCTTCACACAATCCAGAGTTCAGTTAGTGTTATATATTAAATAGAAAGCAAGGTTTTGTTTTCAGTTGTACACTGCATATTTGTATACTGTATATGCCTGTTCCACCATGTCATTGCATTTGCATTTAAATCCACTCCTAAAAACGAAAGATGTTCTGCATTTGAATCGCGTACAAAAAGTGCTTGATATTTGATTAATGCAAACAGGGATTATCCCGAGAGGAGTACAGATTTTATCTTTAATATGTGGCCACATTTTTTAGGATGGCCACTGAATTGACCTCATGACCAACACACAAGTCTCTTGCTATTGGGTACAGAAACACTATGACCCCAAATGGCTCTCTTAGGATTGGTTATTAAAGCCCGTAGATATTGGCTACTGGGACCAAGTGATGGCACTGTATTTTTGCTATGAACAGCAGGGCATCATCTGCGCAATGCATTCTGGGATGTTGGCGTAGTCGCGGAGTGTAGTGTTGGTCCCCTGGGATGGAGATGATGGCGTTTTTCCAACATCAAAGCAGCCCTTGTTGTTTTATAACAGCGTGAACGTGGGTGGATGGTGTGTGCGTGTGTATATGGGGAAGGGAGGGTTTAAATGTCTTCAGCTAGCGTTAACATGAAGAGAATATTCATTATCTATTCATGATACCATTTCCCGTTTTCTATTTCTCTCTCTCTTTCTCTCTCTTTTTTCAAATAAGTGAGCTGACTTTTTTTTATTCGCATGAATTCAACAATTCAAACTTCCGTTGGTTTCATTGACAACCACAGCAGCCCTACACTGAAGTAAGTCCCAAGTGTTTCGTACATCTAGGCCGCTCCGCATCGCTCCGTCTTTTTGATCAGCGGCTGAGCTGTTGTGAGTGTGCGCACGTTGTTTGTGCTTCGCGTGCGCTCTCCGTTTGTGAGCGTGTGTGTGTGCGCGTGCTCGCGCGAGTGTTTGTGTGTGCATTTCGTAACGCTTTCGTGTGAGTGTTTGTGAGTGCTACGTGCATGTGCACCCGTGCATGTGTGTGTGTGTGTCAGTAAGATGTGAAAGGGATCAGAAACTGGATCACTGGATCCCCAGGGAACTCCATTTATGCCACCAGCCAAGGAGAAGGAACGTAATTAAGAGTTTGTTAAGATACCCAAATTCCCTCTCATATACACCCCCTCCCTCCATTTCGCCCTTAACACCCACCCCTTAACTCCTTCCCACCCAAGCCCCCTCTTCCTCCATCTTGCTCTTTTCCCATCCCCCAGACCCCCAGCTCTGATAGCCAAGATTACACGTGATTCTTCAGTACACCATGGCATGGACGACTACACGCCACCACATACACACCACACACCACCGCAGTACTTACTGACTTATTATCGTAAAGACTAATTAGCTTGCCTGACAATCCAGATGGAGAGTGTCTACAGGATGGAGACAGAGTTCATACCCATCAGGAAGAGAGAGAGAGGAGAAAGTATGGAGATATATGGAATAACTTCAATGTCTGTTAATGATTCGTGCCAGTTTTCCTTAATAACTGATCCTGTTTCTGCGTAAGGATCAGTTCAATTATGCAGGTAAATATCCAGGTGTACTGTAGGTACAAATTAACTATATTTGTTATTGGCTTTGATAACTGGGTTCTATGTCAGGTCATATTGATGCTCTCCAATCCTTTAATCTGTGTCTCTGTGTCAGACCTCATACCACCCACATGATCTGTAATTATTACATACTGTACATTCTCTAATAATTATTGGCTGGTGACCTGAAAATCCTAGAAAGATCTCAAACTTTGTTGAGTAATAAAATAAAATAAAAACTTTAATCAGTATAGCTGAATTTGACGGTTTATGATAAGCAGTGCAAGATAGACCGGCCATAAATGAATGGTTGGGAGAACGGCTCAAATCAACCACTGGGGTGATGGGAAAAAACAACAACTATACAACACAAGCAGACTAAACAGTGAACAATAAAATGTTCCAAGCAATTATTTAAATCTACATTTACTCAAAATTGTCTTTGTTCGACTAAACCCCTGAGGCAAATAGTTTTACCTAAAACCTTTAATATTCCTAGAGACAATTCGAAGAAAAAAAGTGTTTTACATCAGGTGACACCAAACACATACTTTCACAATAACGGCCTGAGGAAATGTTCCAAGCCTAGTACCAGACATGTGAATGAGCCATTTGAGGGCCAATCAGGTGGCCAAAAAGTGAATAATAGCCACATCGGAAATAAAGCCAAGACAACGAGGGTTAACACCCATAGTCACTTTTGGACACCAGTTTAACATCCCACTCAAAGGATACTGTAGCAGCCTAAGTAGGGCAGTGTACTCTTTAGTTTTGTACTTTGTCTTTACTCTTACTAGTTGTGGATAATGTACCAGTTACTGAAATGGTTGTTACAATTTAAATGATTGAGGTATTTGCAGTATATACAGTGCCTTGCGAAAGTATTCAGCCCCTTTGAACATTTCAACCTTTTGCCACATTTCAAGCTTCAAACATAAAGATATAAAACTGTAATTTTTTGTTAAGAAGCAACAACAAGTGGGACACAATCATGAAGTGGAACGAAATTTATTGAATATTTCAAACTTTTTTAACAAATAAAAAAATGACAAATTGGGTGAGCAAAATTATTCAGCCCCTTTACTTTCAGTGCAGCAAACTCTCTCCGGAAGTTCAGTGAGGATCTCTGAATGATCCAATGTTGACCTAAATGACTAATGATGATAAATGGAATCCACCTGTGTGTAATCAAGTCTCCGTATAAATGCACCTGCTCTGTGATAGTCTCAGAGATCCGTTGAAAGCACAGAAAGCATCATGAAGAACAAGGAACACACCAGGCAGGTCCGAGATACTGTTGTTGAGAAGTTTAAAGCCGGATTTGGATACAGAAAGATTTCCCAAGCTTTAAACATCCCAAGGAGCACTGTGCAAGCGATAATATTGAAATGGAAGGAGTATCAGACCACTGCAAATCTACCAAGTCCCGGCTGTCTCTCTAAACTTTCAGCTCATACAAGGAGAAGACTGATCGGAGATGCAGCCAAGAGGCCCATGATCACTCTGGATGAACTGCAGAGATCTACAGCTGAGGTGGGCGAGTCTGTCCATAGGACAACAATCAGTCGTATACTGCACAACTCTGGCCTTTATGGAAGTGTGGCAAGAAGAAAGCCATTTCTGAAAGATATCTATAAAAAGTGTCATTTAAAGTTTGCCACAAGCCACCTGGGAGACACACCAAACATGTGGAAGAAGGTGCTCTGGTCAGATGAAACCAAAATCGAACTTTTTGGCAACAATGGAAAACGTAATATTTGGCGTAAAAGCAACACAGCTCATCACCCTGAACACACCATCCCCACTGTCAAACATGGTGGTGGCAGCATCATGGTTTGGGCCTGCTTCTCTTCAGCAGGGACAGGGAAGATGGCTAAAATTGATGGGAAGATGGATGGAGCCAAATACAGGACCATTCTGGAAGAAAACCTGATAGAGTCTGCAAAAGACCTGAGACTGGGACATAGATTTGTCTTCCAACAAGACAATGATCCAAAACATAAAGCTTAGAATGGCCAAGTCAAAGTCCAGACCTGATTTCAATCGAGAATCTGTGGAAAGAACTGAAAACTGCTGTTCACAAACACTCTCCATCCAACCTCACTGAGCTCGAGCTGTTTTGCAAGGAGTAATGGGCAAAAATGTCAGTCTCTCGATGTGCAAAACTGATAGAGACATACCCCAAGCGACTTACAGCTGTAATCGCAGCAAAAGGTGGTGCTACAAAGTATTCACTTAAGGGGGCTGAATAATTTTGCGTGCCCAATATTTCCGTTATTTATTTGTTAAAAAAGTTTGAAATATCCAATAACTTTCGTTCCACTTCATGATTGTGTCCCACTGGTTGTTAATTCTTCACAAAATATTACAGTTTCATATCTTTATGTTTGAAGCCTGAAATGTGGCAAAAGGTTAGAAAAGTTCAAGGGGGGCGAATACTTTCGCAAGGCACTTTACATACAGTTTTAATAAATGTTTTAAACATTTTCTCTCATCCCATTTTAGTTATGCTCCATTCGTAATTATGGCTATGCCTCATCCGAATTACTGCTATGGCACATTGCAGGTTAGTCAAAGACGGAGACACGGAAGTGCATCGTCAATTTGTCCTTCTGATTCTATTTACACTGCTCATTCATCCATAACATTTTCACTTGTACACTAGCGTTGAGGAGAACGCATTCCCCAACCAACTACCATGATTGAGCTAGCAGGAGTTTCGACATGTCGAAGCAGCTCTCTGATATCCACCCATCAACTATGAACAGCGCTATGCCATTTTTCCCCACACAGAGTCCGTGCCCCAGAGCGATACATTTCACTAGCATATAGAAATTAGCCGGTGAGATTGTAATATGCATGATGTTTTTATGAGTCCCTTGGGCAGTTAGAAAGACACGCTTTAATGAGCTGTGCCAGAGAATTGAATGTTGTGGATGTAAAATAATGGCAGAAATCCGCAAGACATGTAGTGGACAGAATGACTACAGGATGAAATAGTAAACCTAAGACCATACTGCCATATCCTTCACTAACAGCAGAGTTTGTATTTTGAGGGACGTTTATTGTTTTTTTTTTACTGACAAATCTATTTCAGATATATTATCTGAACTACATGGAATATGCAATCCCAGGCAGATTTTGACACAGCGAGAGAGGAGGTAGGTACAGCTAGATAAGCCTGTGGACACATTGCATCTATCACAGCAGAATCAGTGCATAGCATATACATCGTCCTCCCACCACTACTGCTCTGAAACAAACACACACTCAAGACTTCACAGTATCATGTCACATTTCAACGTTCGTCCCAGAGATAGAGAAATGTCAATAGATGAAGATAAAGCCAATAAATGTAGTGAATGGTAACATTTCTGGCGGTGAAGTGAAAGCATATTTAGTTGAATTATTGTATCTTCTTGATGAGAAGGTAAGCATGCAACGGCAGATGATTTAAGGTTTAAGGTTAGGTATTCATTACAACTGGTTATGTTAAGGGTTAGGTTTAGATGGGTCCATGTTTGCATTAAATTGCCCCAGCCTAATGTAGGGTTTTATTCAATCTGGTTAAAGGTTATGGTTTAGGAATGGCCTGAACTGAATCCAAAGTATGTTGCAACAGATTCAAACTGATAACATTTAAAGTCAGTCTGCTGCTTCTAAATCCCTTTATAAAACAATTCCCCTAGTGGCCTGATCCACCTGATCAAACTTCCTATATAGACGTCTTTCGGGTGTGTATTATCTGGTGTGATGTCCACACACACACCAGCCACACTGCTCTTTTCCAGGCTCTGTATCGTTCACCAGATCACTGTGCTCTGCTATTCCCCAGGTGTCAGAGCTATCATATCAGTCTGCCTCGCCGTCCTGGTCCATCTCGCCTGGAAGAGGAATAGAGACAACGGTTCTAAGCAAGGCAATAGACATCTCATTACACTTTCATATTCTGCTAACCGCCGCGGGTCCACCGGCCGCCTGTTAGGCTGGCCACGGAGAGTCAGACACACAACCTCAATGAGTTAGGGAGCGGAGAGCCCCAGCCTAGCCTCCTCTCGTTCCTTTCCGTTCCCACAGGCAGGTGCTGCTCTGCCTCAGAACGTTGATTCATTTCCTACTCCAGTCATCTGGCTGTCGCTCAGCGATGCCATCTCCCTCTAGTTGCACTGTGGTTATGGTGTGCTTTCATCTCCTGTCAGGTTAGATGTGGACGTGTTCAGACATGGATGTTTCGAATCCCAGGGGTTTATTATATTGCTCTCTGACATGGCATCCATTTGACCTGATATGGCCTTGGTTTAGCACAAGGTTTGACCAGGCATGGCATTGTTTGCCCTGATGTGACCTTGGTTTAACCAGAGATAGCCTTAGTTTGACCTGGGATTGCTTTGGTTTAACCTGGCAATTTGCGCTGTCTTCTGCAGGAGAACCCATGAAAGTCAGAGAACTCATGGTCAGGCTCGAACCAATGACCATCGTGCCATAAACTGTCTTGCAATGTAGCAACTTAACCCACTACGCCCTCTTTTTTAACACAAATATAATTGTAAAATTTGTATTTTCTTTGCTTCTGCATTAGTGTGTCTGTAGAAAGAGACATTTTTGATTTCCAGTTAATAATTTGCCAAAAGATGCAACAATATTGAGAATTATTAAGTTGCGTGTTTGCCTGACAGTAGCGGAAGATGGGCAATGTATGGCTTCTGTCTTAAGGGTGTCGGCAATCGCTATATTGTTAGTTCTGTACCTGACTGATGGTAGTTGAGGGTTAGTTAACTGTTATCTACTCAACAGGCAGGGATGGACTGGGACAAAAATTCTGCCCGGGACTTTGAATGGAGCGGCCGGTAGGAGGGTGGCCCGCACGTGCGTGCTGTATCTGTTGCTCCCCACGTCCGTCATTACTCTGGGTTTCTCCTCATCTAAATATAGAGGAACTCTCTTGATTTGACGGCTGGGCCAGAGTGCAGTTCTGCGCACCTGCAGATGCAACAGCCAGTCCATTTCAAGCTACTGTCACCTGTTTTAAAACGTCCAGGACTGTAACTGGCCGACCAGCCGTCAAAATAAAATATGACGGCCCGTCCGGCCCGGAATGGACCGGCCGTTCGTGAAAACGCCCGACATTCCCGATGGCCAGTCCGTCCCTGTCAACAGGCAAGATTGCAATTCCAGACCATTGCTAGTTCAGGTAATCACAATCAGAAACAATGATAGATCAGCAAGGAAGAGGGGAAGACAACTCAAAACAGTGTTACAGTACTCTTGATAATCACTTAGCAATCAGTGTTGTTTTTTAATTTAAGAGTAGCTAAAAGAAACTGCGTTAAAAGTAGCTATTGTGTAGAAGTAGCTCTAGCTGTACTGCCACTATATAAGTTTGCAAGGGTTTAAAATGTTTTATTTTGGCTGCCTCTGCCTGTGTTTATAGGCCTAAACCATCTCAATTGTAATATTGTTAACTGTTCACTAGTTCTAAACTAATCCAGAGGGCATACAGTATATTTTGAGAAATGTAGGTTAACCAGCACACCACTGAATAATAATGCATTCTAATCAATTAATTAGTTGTTATTATACAAGTAATAACCATGACAAACATACTTAAGAAGACAAAAGAGGTGGTAGTAGTGTTACTGTTTTAGGTACTCTTTGAAAATATAGGGTTTTGAATTTTTTCACGAAAATGAGAAGTTATTGTAATTAGATGCAGTTTATGCTCATGTGCTGTACGCTACTGCTATACCATAATATACCTAAAACTCTAATCTGTATATTTTCTATAACTCTTCATTTGGCCTATTAAAATACATGGGAGGGACATCATCAAACCCCTTCTACCTACGTGGAGACTCGGCCAGAGTCGTGTAGCACAGAGCCATCCAGCACACCAACACCTCTAAAACCAAGGATGTGTCATATACAGAATTTATAAAGAAATTGTCAAAGTAAGCTACTGCGGTGCATGGGACCGGGTGGAGGTGTGGGTTCGCCTAGGGCAGCGAAGGCACCAGAGTCAGCCCTGGTCACAGTCAAGCACTTTCAAATAGCACTTTGTAACATTTAAGGATTTCAATGTATTTTTGTTGGCCAAATGTAGTGCAGTATGACAAAATGTGTTAATAAATGTGCATTACCCATTTAAAAAGAATTCATTTAAAAGGTATTTGTGTGGACATTATGCATTCAAATTAATACATTTTAAAAGACTTTTTAACAGGATATTATGGACATTGCCTGAAGTACTAGATTGAATGCATGCTTGAAAAGACTGGTATAACAGAACAAGGGCAGAAGACCATCAAGTGAAACAGTGAAGAAACACACCAAAGCCATTACATCTCTCATGAATAACGATCTGAAATTGGAAATGCAATGAAAATATATAATTGCCGGTGGGCTTAGATAGGAGAGACAGACTTATTTGATCTTAGTTTCTCTCATAATTTGAACGTATTGGTGGGAGGGAGTGGGCTGGGGGGATGGTGTTTGGTAGGAGGGATGTTCAGTGGGGGCGGTGTATAGGGGTGGGGATTAGATGTTCATATAATGTGCATTTCTTTCTGTAACCTACGTTTGCATTATTGGCATTTAGTAAAAACAGTATTTTAAAAATGTATATAATTTGAATGTAAGATCAAGATGATGAACAGCAATTCAGTTTATAATAAGCTAATTCTTAATCAATAAGAATATATACCGGTATTTATTTTTTTAAACCATGTGTGTCGCAATTACAAAATGTGTAACAGGGTGTATGTGGGAATGAGGCGGGATGCAGGATCTTCCACGTTACTCATTTTATTTAAACCTGCACTATGTAACTTTTTAGAAAACTACAAAAAATACAAAACTGTCTTTTAGGACTAGTAAACGTTAGGAACTAGCATATTGGATCCAGGGGTTGAAAACTTCAACTTCTGGGAAGTTAAAGAGCAATGTGCAGATTGAATTGATAACTGAATGAATACTTAATGTTGTCGGAGTAGGTTTTTTAAAAACACATATCTAGGAAGTGCTGAGATATAGAGACATTTTTACAGTAGCCATAATCGTAAGAGCTCGGTTTCATAATCACCATCCATAGTAATTTGAGCATGAACTTGACCAGACTTCCCTGCATTATGTCGCTTCCGGTCAGTGATTTATAGATGCAGATGTTATTTATAATCACAATTTTATCTCTAAATATTGTTTTTGGCAGTTATCTTTTTCTCCAATCTATTTGTTTATCATTAATGTACGCTAAGCTATATTGAGGTGTCCCGGTTATCTATATAATAAATTAAAAGTGTACAATATAATTAATTATAGTGAATAGTTTATAATAAACTGCCATTTCCTGCTCATTTGGGTTTAATTTATGAACTTCCCAAAATGGGTGAACCCAGTAGCAGGATTAGGTAGAATACTGAAAATCTGACCTCAAATAAAAGTACTGTTACTCGTCCCAAAATGTACTTAACTCACTCCTATTCAAATTAATTTGGAAAAATAAGACTATGGGATCAAATAAGGGACATTTTGAGGTTGCAAAGTGATGTTTGCATGTGTAAAAAAGTTTTGCGTCTGTGGAAATATTTTGTGAATGTGTAAAAATGTTTTGCATCTGTAGAAATATTTTGTGAATGTGTAAAAAAGTTTTAAAAAGTTTAGCATGTAGTTCTGGGCTGATCCCTCACCTTCCTCATGATCATTGATGCCCCACGAAGTGAGACCTTGCATGGAGCCCCAGACCGAGGTCATATTGAATTTCCTTCCATTTTCTAATAATTGCACCAACAGCTAACCAAGCTGCATGCCTATTGTCCAGTAGTCCATCACAGCCTTGTGCAGGTCTACAATTTCATCCCTGATGTCTTTACACAGCTCTCTGGTCTTGGCCATTGTGGAGAGGTTGGAGCTGTGAAATCCTTATATATATATATATATATATACGGTAGTGTTCTAAGCCATGGATGGAATGCATCAGGTGATACAACACAGATTATAACCACGAGAGACTTGAGACTTGACTTGGACTCTAGTTTAAAGACTTGAGACTTGACCTGTACTCTAGTTCAAAGACTTGAGACTTGACCTGTACTCTAGCTCAAAGACTTGAGACTTGACCTGTACTCTAGTTTAAAGACTTGAGACTTGACCTGTACTCTAGGTTAAAGACTTGAGACTTGACCTGTACTCTAGTTTAAAGACTTGAGACTTGACCTGTACTCTAGTTTAAAGACTTGAGACTTGACCTGTACTCTAGCTCAGAGACTTGAGACTTGACTTGGACTCTAGTTTAAAGACTTGAGACTTGACCTGTACTCTAGCTCAGAGACTTGTGAGCATCTCTGGGTAAACCTGATGGACTATGCATTACCTGTATTTATTATCTTCATCATTGGATGTTGAGTCAACTGGAATATTTATTTGTAAAATCTTAAGCTATTGGTTGCATGTCCAGTCATGCTGCCCAATTCTCATCCAGTAATTTAATAAATCAGTCTGGAATTTTTGCCAAATACATCAATTATGTAACTTAGTTTTTTATAATCTATCCTAGAAGAATCATCTCTGCCATATATATTATGCATTGACAGATGTGACACAATTTTTACCTCTTACTTTGTGTACTTAAGTACATTTGAATTCAGATACTTTTAGACTTTTACTCAAGTAGAAATCCAGTAGGTGACTTTTCACTTTTACTGGAGTATGTTTTTAGCACAGTATCTCTACTTCAAGTATCATTCTCCAGTACTTTTTGCACCTCTGGTTTTACACATTCACCAACTATATGAAACATGATCGAATTCACGGCCATCCGAATGGCACACAATGAAGGGTGCTTTAAAGAAAAATATTTTTTAATCAATAATTTTACCTCAATTTAAGGTAATGTTTCTTTCATACATTGAGTGTGAGGTCCTGTGAGTTTGAAATTCCCTGCTGTAACACAACCCAGTCACCGTTGAGTTGCTGTCTTGCCTGAACACTCCAGCCACCACTCATTTATACAGGAACACTGGGCTGTATCCATGCTGCTCTCTAGCTGAGCATATGGCTGTGGTGAATAGCCTACAGATAGGCCCGGGGCACCATGTCTTCCCTCTGTAGGCTGAATCCCCTGGAGATCCAGAGAAACAGCAGATCACAGCTGCTCCAAGCTCCAGGGTGTTCTTGCTTTCCATCCTCTGATACCCACCTCCTTTCCTCTCCTGGTCATCCTAGCTTTAGCTAGACGATCTTGGCCTCATCCCTGTATCCGCTCAGCCTCTATCATAACCGAGCTTCCCCCTGTCTGCCCCTGGACTAACCCAGACAGGTGTGAGGTCCAGGTATACAACGCCTTCCCTGGTGCTAGGACCCCGCGCTGCTGCCTCAGCTCCACCCAGCCTGGAGAATCCCAGCTGGAGCAGAGCGATGGCCTTGCCAGGACAAGGTGACCCATGGAGCTGACTGGCCTACGGAGAGGAATGGTTAATTTCTCCTCTCTTTCTCTTCCTGTCATTTTCCATCTGCATCTCTCTCTATTGAAAATGCTGTGAAATATACATGACTACAGGGAATGGAGGCTGACCTCTTACTCTTTCTAGCTAACCCTCTGTGTAAGTCTGTCATCACGTAGTAGACAGGAGCACGCGCACACACTCTCTCACACACACACTAACACACACACACACACACACTCACACACACCTGCTCCATGGGGGGTTAGGGGCAGGTTGTAGTCCGGACACAGTCTAGGTGAGCCCCGCTGTGGTGTGTCTGGGCTGTGCGTTCTAATGTATTTACAGGCTGTGGACAGGCATACACTGTCTGGGCTGCCTGACTTGGTTCAGTGTGGCTCAGGTATGGAGCTCAAGGTTACCAGGACAGCAGGTGAAAGCTGAGCTCCGAGAAATCTCTATGATTGTCAGCGTTTTTACAGAGCTTTATGGCCGGTACACACAGCACACCTGCTGTCTGACACCGCACAGAGCTAATTTGGTCTGTTTTGTATTACGAACGTGAGCTAATGTGCGCGTCTGTTTATGGTTGTTATGAGATTTGATCACCTCTGATAGACGTTTTCCTCCCACACACTCAAACATCTCTTACCCCCAGTAGCTTATTCCCCAACACACAGAGAGGCCGCTCTAACATGGCCAGTTTCCTTATATGGTTGGGATTTACAGCTCCCTGTGTTGAAAATGACAAATACATTATATGTAATATATGTATGCTATTATGTAATGTTGTTCATAATAGCAGCTATATGGTGGCTGTAATAATAGACGGGATTATGATGGTCATAATCATAGCTGAATGATTGTCATAGTTGAAGCTATGGAATGGTCATAATGACATTAATAATAGGGTCATAATAACAGAAATATATGGTCAAATTGACATTAATAATAGGGTAATAATAACAACAAAAATATGGTCATATTGACATTAATAATAGGGTCATAATAACAGAAATATATGGTCAAATTGACATTAATAATAGGGTAATAATAACAACAAAAATATGGTCATATTGACATTAATAATAGGGTCATAATAACAGAAATATATGGTCATAATGACATTAATAATAGGGTAATAATAACAGAAATATATGGTCAAATTGACATTAATAATAGGGTAATAATAACAACAAAAATATGGTCATATTGACATTAATAATAGGGTCATAATAACAGAAATATATGGTCATAATGACATTAATAATAGGGTCATAATAACATAAACATATGTTCATAATGACATTAATAATAGGGTCATAATAACAGAAATATATGGTCATATTGACATTAATAATAGGGTCATAATAAGAGAAATATACGGTCATATTGACATTAATAATAGGGACATAATAACAGAAATATATGGTCATAATTACATTAATAATAGGGTCATAATAACATAAATATATGTTCATAATGACATTAATAATAGGGTCATAATAACAGAAATATATGGTCATATTGACATTAATAATAGGGTCATAATAACAGAAATATATGGTCATATTGACATTAATAATAGGGTCATAATAACAGAAATATATGGTCATAATGACATTAATAAAAGGGTCATAATAACATAAATATATGTTCATAATGACATTAATAATAGGGTCATAATAACAGAAATATATGGTCATAATGACATTAATAATAGGGTCATAATAACAGAAATATATGGTCATATGGACATTAATAATAGGGTCGTAATAACAGCTATATGGTCATAATGACCTTAATAGTAGGGTCATAATAACAGCTATATGGTCATAATGACAGCTATAATACCGACATAATGACAGCTATATGGTGGCCATAATAACAGTACTATATGGTCTAGGGTGCTCATAATAACAATATTATATGTTCATAATGACAGCTATATGGTGGCCATAATAACAGTACTATATGGTAATAAGGAAAGGTATAATATGGTCATAATCACAGCTCTATATGGTCATAATGACAGCTCTAGGGTGCTCATAATAACAATATTATATGTTCATAATGACAGCTATATGGTGGCTATAATAACAGTACTATATGGTCATAAGGAAAGGTATAATATGGTCATAATCACAGCTCTATATGGTCATAATGACAGCTCTAGGGTGCTCATAATAACAATATTATATGTTCATAATGACAGCTATATGGTGGCTATAATAACAGTACTATATGTTCATAATGACAGATATATGGTGGCTATAATAACAGCTCTATATGGTCATCATGACAGCTCTAGGGTGGTCAAAATGACAGCTCTAGGGTCGTCATAATAAAAGCTCTATATGGTCATAATGACAGCTCTAAGTTGGTCATAATGACAGCTCTAAGGTGGTCATAATGACAGCTCTAAGGTGGTCATAATGACAGCTCTAGGGTAGTCACAATAACAGCTCTATAAGGTCATCATGACAGCTCAAGTATGGTCATAATAACAGCTCTAAGGTGGTCATAATGACAGCTCTAAGGTGGTCAAAATGACAGCTCTAGGGTGGTCATAATAACAGCTCTACATGGTAATAATGACAGCTCTATATGGTAATAATGACAGCTCTATATGGTCATAATGACAGCTCTAAGTTGGTCATAATGACAGCTCTAGGGTGGCCGTAATGACAGCTCTAAGATGGTCATAATAACAGCTCTATATGGTCATCATGACAGCTCTGGTGTGGTCAAAGTTACAGCTCTATATTGTCATAATGACAGCTCTGGTGTGGTCATAATAACAGCTCTATATGGTCATAATAACAGCTCTAGTGTGGTCATAATTACAGTTCTATATGGTCATAATGACAGTTGTAGGGTGGTCATAATGACAGCTCTATTTTGGTCATAATTATAGTTATGTATGGTCATAATGACATCTCTAGTGTGGTCATAATTACAGCTCTATATGGTCATAATGACAGCTCTAGGGTGCTCATAATAACAGCTCTATATGTCATAATGACAGCTCTGGTGTGATCGTAGTCACAGCTTTATATGGTCATAATGACAGCTCTAGGGTGGTCGGAAGAAAGGCTCTATATGGTCATAATGACAGCTTTATATGGTCATAATGACAGCTCTAGGGGGCTCATAATAACAGCTCTAAGGTTTACATAATAACAGCTCTATATGGTCATAATGACAGCTATAGGGTGGTCATAATAACAGTAAATATGGTCATAATGAGATCCATAGTAGGGTCATAATTACAGCTATATGGTGGTCATAATAACAGTAAAATACGGTCATAATGACATCTGTACTATGGTTATAATACCAGCTATATTAGGGTCAGAATAACAGGCCTATATGTCCATAGTGACATCTTTGGTATGGTCATAATGAGAGCTCAACAGCTCTAAGGTGGTCATGACAGCTCTAGGGAGGCCATAATAAAAGCTCTATATGGTCATAATAACAGCTCTATATGATCTTAAAGACAGCTCTAATGTGGTCATAATAAAAGCTCAATACGGTCATAATAACAGCTCTATATGGTCATAATGACAGCTCTAGGGTGGTCATAATGACAGCTCTAGGGTGGTCATAATAAAAGCTCTATATGGTCATAATGACAGCTCTAGGGTGGTCATAATAAAAGCTCTATATGGTCATAATGACAGCTCTATATGGTAATAATGACAGCTCTATATGGTCATAATGACAGCTCTACCATGGTCATAATGACAGCTCTAGGGTGGTCATTATGACAAGTGTGTCTGCCGGTGTTGGCTCACATATCTTTCGCACAGCAGCATGTTCATGACACACATACACACACACACACACACACACACACACACATACACAAACACACACACATACACACACACACACACACACACATACACACAGGCACACACACATACACACACGCACACACCTCAGGACCTCAGCAAGAGGAGCTGCTATATGAGCGACACTAATAGGAATTCTAATAAATATATAAACACACACATGCACATACACACATGCACACACACACATGCACACACTAAGACCCTCAGAAGAGTAGCTGCTGCATGTGCAATTGTGATCCTATTAAATAAATAAACACAGACACTCTCATTTCTTATGCACACTCACTCACACAAACACACGCACAATCACACAAACACACGCACTCACTCACACTCATACACTCAATCACACACACACACACTCACACATGCACAATCACACACACACACACATACACACACTCACTCACACTCACACACTCAATCACACACATTCACTCACTCAATCACTCACATGCACTCACACTCACACACTCAATCACACACACACTAAATTACACACCCACACAAACAAAGAAACATGCAGAACTCCAATCTATGTTCTCTTTTGTTTTATTTTACAGTCACAGATGATCAGACACATCATGTTAGAAAAGAAATTGATATTTTGCTTTTCAAAAAAATTATTATACAATTTTCTCCAATATAGATAATGTACAGAATGAGATGTAATAGAGGAATCATTATGTCTCTTTAATAAAGATGAGGAACCACAGCATATAACCCATCTTCTCAAACAATAAATACAAACTGTGTATATCATGTATGCAAGTATGTACTCATCTATGCACGTATGTACTTATGTATTGTGTATGTTTCAATGTTATACCTTACAAGGTATGAAAGAGACCAGGGAAAGTGTTACTACAGAGGAAGAAATTTCTGGCATAAATTCTGGTCCGTTATGTGTATATCAACATGTATGCTTCATACACCACACACACACACACACACACACACACACACACACACACACACACACACACACACACACACACACACA
>JACXGM010011486.1:7831-25078 GCA_016801145.1 Umbra pygmaea | reverse complement strand
AGGTGAGTAGTTATATATGAACACTCACCACACATCAGCTATCAGGTAGAGGTGAGTAGTTATATATGAAGACTCACCACACATCAGCTATCAGGTAGAGGTGAGTATTTTATATATGAACACTTACCACATATCAGCTATCAGGTAGAGGTGATGGTTTATATATAAACACTCACCACACATCAGCTATCAGGTAGAGGTGAGTAGTTATATATCAACACTAACCACACATCAGCTATTAGGTAGAGGTGAGTAGTTATATATGAACACTCACCAAACATCAGCTATTAGGTAGAGGCAAGTAATTATATATGAACACTCACCACACATCAGCTATCAGGTAGAGGTGAGTAGTTATATATGAACACTCACCACACATCAGCTATCAGGTAGAGGTGAGTAGGTATATATGAACACTGACCACACATCAGCTATTAGGTAGAGGTGAGTATTTATATATAAACAAGGTGAGTCAGGACACCCATTCAACACCCCATCCGGAAGTCAACCCCCTGCACAGGACCAATGTCCCCTTCACTGCCCTGGGGCATTGTGAATTATCTGAGGGAGGATTGCCCCCTCAGATACTTCACCCTTAAGTGAAGTAAAATAATTGAAAAAACATTTAAAATCACCATGAAAAAGTAATAATTCTGAAATATATGTGCACCAGATATAAAGGCACCCCTTCACTTAATACTTTGGGAAACCTCCCTTGCCAGATAATGGCTCTGAGTCTTCTCCTATTATGTATAATGAGGTTGGAGAACTCATAGTAAAGGATCTAAGACCATTTCTCCTCAAAAGATCTTTCAAAATCCTTCAGATAATGAGGTCCACGCTCAAGGCCTTTCCTCTTCAGCTCATCCCACATATTTCCTGAGGTTTACGTCAGGGAACTGTACGGCAAAACATTGATTATTTGGTCAGTGAACAATTTCTGTGTTGATTTTGAGGTGTGCTTTGGATCATTTCCCTGCTGTAAGATCCAACTACGGCCCAGTTTAAGCTTCCTAAAAGAGGCAGACAGATTTTATTTAAAATCTACTGGTACCAACACAGGCACACACACATGACAAACAAACAGAGAGAGACAACACGTAACAAACAGACCTCACAGGAAGGGGTTCGTGACAGAACCCCCCCCCCCTCGACGGACGGCTCCAGTTGGACCACCGAGAGTCCCCGGCCGACGATGGTAGAAGTCCCATAAAAGACCGGCATCCAGGACTTGATACTGAGGAATCCAGCACTTCTCCTGGATAGCCCTCCTAATCCATGAGATACTGGAATCCCTGGCAATGTCTTTGTGAGTCCATAATCCGATGCACAGTGTAGGCAGGGGCCCCGTTGATAATCTGATGAGGAGGCGGCCGAGGAGGAGGAGGAGGAAGAAGGGGGCTGAGGTGAAGAGGCTTCAGGCAGGAGGCATGTCAGGCGGGGTGAACTTTGAGTGTCCAAGGAAGCTTCAGTCGGACCACCGCCGGGTTGACGATTCTCCACCACAAAAGGCCCTATGTATCTGGGAGACAGTTTACAGGACTCTGTTTTAATGGGTAAGTCCTTGGTGGACAACCAAACCTTGTCCCCAACAGCGTAAGCTGGAGCAGGTGTTGGGCGACAGTTGGCATGATGTTGGTAATGACCGGAAGCTTTCAGCAAGGCGGACCTGGCCTGATGGCATGTACAATGAAAGCGACAAAAGTGAACCTGTACTGAGGGCACAGACAGTTCATTTCACTGAGATTGTTGATAACCTGTCTTTATGAAACAGGGACATACCAATGGCAGATGTGGGAGGGGTATTATGAGCATACTCCACCCATGGAAGCTGGGGGGACCAGGTAGTAGGGTTGGCCGAGACCAGACAGCGTAATGTGTTTTTCATCTTTTGGTTTGCTTGTTCAGCTTGACTGTTAGTTTGCGGGTGGAACCCAGTCGAGAGGCTGACGGTAGCCTTTAGGTAGCCATCTAGGTAAGTGTAGATGGCTATACTGCTCAGGTTGTAGATGAAGGGGAGGTTTTAGGATATATCTGCTGTTGCCCAGTTACTGAAGTAGCCATTCAGGATCCACTGGTCCCTACCGTCAAAGCTGCCATGTTCTGTGCTTGGCAGAAATCCCTCCAGACAGCTGAGGTGAATTGAAGACCCCGGTCGAACACTAGGTCGGTAGGTAGACCATGGATGCAGAAAATCTCCTTAACCAGATGGTTAAAAAATTGTTAAAATGGTTCACCCATTTTGGGAAGTTCTTAATGAAATCTTAAATTATCAGGTTAAGGGAGTTCATAAATAACCATTGACCATAAGGAACTCTCTTTTTCCATACAATTTGAATGGGCCCTCTCACCAGACTGAGTCTCCTGCATCGCAAATCTATAAAACTAGGAACTTTAGTCTCTATGCCACACTCCTGTTGAAATAAAATTATTACAATCAGTAATAGATGTACCCATTACTAGTTTTATGTGAACAAGTGAAATAAATTAAAGCAGTAACGAATAGTGTCTGATTAATTTAACACCAAAAACATTCTTTGGTCACGTGCTGGGTTAGCACTCGGAGCGTCTGGATGAAAAACAAGATCAGTACCATCACGCCAACAAGGCTGTGTGAATTCTTCATGTCTTCGGTGGTGTTGAGTTTATCTGTTTATTATTAATTCATAAAAAATAAAACATACAATAAGCAGTTTAGATGAGACATTTATATTGTAGGACAATATTTTAATGACTTAAGCGCTACATATAATACATTTAACTTCAGAGCGTAGTTGTTTTAATGACAAAGTTAACATGCTGTTGTAGGCAGTTTATACAGATGAATGAAGATTGGAGATGCAATGCTTTAGTTAAATTAGGCAATTCATTCTACTGTATAATAATACAATAAATTTGTTTAATGGCAGGGAGTGTGTCTCAATACAATTATACCCCACTGTAGGAGGGATCAGAACTGCAAACTCACACATTAATGGTAAAATGACAATCCCATTAGGAGCGTTGTGTGTTTTTTAAAGCAGTTTAGCACCACCCAGCGTCGGGAATAGACTATTTATTGGCAACTAAATGCACCACTTTATCGTACCTATATTTGTAGATTCAGGATACAAGACCAATTCGCCCTTGGTTATCTCACTTATTGCCACATCGCCCATTATTTTATACAGCTTGTAGCAACTCCCCGTTCCAGCCGCTCTCCACTGCTACGGTCCGGAATTTGATACTATATTCAGCTACACTGCGTAGCCCTTGGCATAAAGACAGTATTCTGGCCGAAGAGTCCTTACCTCGGACCGGATGATCGAATAGCTTACCGATCTTGGCTGTGAATGCCATGTAGGTACTAGACATCGGGAATTATAACGTAATTAAATCCAGCACTCTCCAATTCCTCTTCCACACAAGACAGGGCAAGGTGATCGTCTTCTTTGATTTAATGGCGGATCACAACCATCTGAAAGGTGCTTACAATGCCGCTTACTGTAAGGCTACGGAGATATGTTAGCGCAGCTGACTACTCTGTTACTGCAGCAAAACTATCTAGTGAGTCTGTGACTTGCCGCAAATCAGTTTAATGCGGAAGTAGGCCATTAGAGCTTTGCACTGTAATGGTACAAAACAAATGGCTGCCACTCTGACCATTCTGCTACATTGATTTGAATTGGAATGGCATTTCTAATCATTCTATGTCAATGGTCTAATCATGAAGTTTTTATGTTACACTTCTGTTGAAATGAAATGTTTATACTGTGAGTAGTCAGTATCATGGCTGTTAATGTTTATAAAGCAAGTAGGGGAGAGTGGGGGCGGTTGCAACACTTACATTTCCTTTAGTTTCTCAGCGACCATTTGTATTAGAAAGACAAAATTTTTATATTAAACCCATATATGGCACCTGCCAACACTGCTGAAACATGTGTACATATGATAATATGGAAGTTATTTGTACTTAAATGGACCTTGAAAAATGTTGCAACATATCGGGAAAGTTGCAACACTACAAGGGGGCAGTTGAAAAAGTCATTTAGATGTAATAAAACTCATACTTCTGCATAATTTTTCTTTGAGTTCATTGAGTTAACTTATTAAAGTAAAACAAATCTTCCTCCTCAGAGTCCCTGGCCCTGTATGCTTTTCTCCTCAGTTTTCGTTTAATGGCTTGTTTCCAGTGTTCTCTTTTCTCTTAAGCTTTCTTTTAACTTTTGCTTTCTCCCTCTCCAAAGCCTCCTTATCGAGGGTGTTTGTCAAGATGGCAGATTTGCTTTTTTTCCTACCGTTTACTTTTGTTATCTTCTGTGGTTGTGCTCTGGGGGTGAGGTCTAATGCCTGCAGTATACTTAACGCTCCCGAGCGAGGATTTCGAGCACACAAGCCAAGGGCGCGCACCACTTTTTTTTCAGTGGCGCATGACAAAACGGACACAGGAAGCATGGACGTTTGAGTGCACAGTAAACAATTCCTAATAACAAAGTTAATGGTTTATAATAAAACTGTAAATGGTTTATAACAACACGGTTAAGATAATCTTAGCCACTGTTGACATTAACGTCAATGCTGCTGCCAGTTCTGCCATCGTTTACCTTTTTCTTCTTTTTCTAGTCCGTGAAAATATCAAAGTCGGTAGCCTCTCTTCAGTTGCGACACCTCTGTTCAGTAGAAGACTGCAACTAGTGTCGCGAGCACCACGCACGAGTAGAAATACTTACAGCGCTCCCATAACGTCATTTTGGCGCGCGCCAGGTCGGGAATCTGTAGTATACTGTGTGCTTAACAGTCTCAGGTGAGAACTCAGCTTGCACTGGACGAACCATGTGGAGACAGTTACAACAATGCATTGTAAATGTCACCCCCCCCGCCAGCAATGTTAAAACTAGCGATGCTAGCCTAACACATTAGCTTTAACACATGGTACCTAAATCTGTTAAGAGCTAAGGAACTGCACATTCAAACTATATAACTATAAAGATCAATATTTAAACAGTTTAGACGGTTTGACAAAAAATCTGGTCATAAAAAACGTTACTTTTTTTACTTGAATTTCAGTTCTTCCAGAAGTATTGATGACACAGCCGGATCTCTCAGAAATCTGTAAAACTGCCACGGAATCTAAACATCAGAATCCGTGGTAGTTTCACGGAATGGGCGAAAAATCTGTGAAATGAACACAGACCAAAATCCGTGGCAGTTTCACGGAAAAGTCCTCGATTGGCGCACAGTGAGACCTTGCTGTTAACTCAATGTAAGCCTTTACCAAACTCCTAACCTAACCTTAACCACTCAGAAACCTTGCTGTTAATTCGATTCAAAACTTTCATCATGCGATTCCGTGAAACTGCCACGGATCCTTAACTTCTAAATCCGTTTAGAAGTTTCACAGAATTTTCGGACATTCTGTGAAATTGCCACGGACTTTGAAGTTAAGTGTCCGTGGTAGTATCACGGATTTCTGAGAGATCACGTTGGATGACAAGTGGCTGTTAACTTCCAGAATGGAGGGGCCTACTGAGCATGTGCAGTAGCAGTGTCATGACTAGCTCATTCCTGATTGGAGAAATCAACAATTTTGCAACTGCCACTTCGTGAAGCCTTTTGTCTACGCACATTTTTTTTTCGCTCAGGGATTGATGTTAACGCTTTTACGGTGGTCCGAGAGAAGTAAAAATAATGTAATACTGTAATTTTTTTTTTTACGAAAAGGTGCATCATTCTCCACCATCCCCCAAACCAGAATATATATTTTATAGTCATTCATTAATAAAAATAAGAAAATTTATTAAACGTTTTGTTAAAGAGCTATTGAGATTTGAAAATAACTTCATCCCAGTGCTGCGTAACTGTGTGAAGAAGACCCATGCTTCGAAGCACATTTCTGCTCCAAGTCCTTGAACACTCCATGGAAGAGTACTGTTAATCATCAAAAATATCAATGATGATTGACACTGTCACCAAATGACCTGTCCGCCGCTGGACCAAAAGACATTTAAAAGTTTGGCCTTTGTAGTGAATTGTTATTGTAGGGTTTTTAAAGAATTTGTAGAGCAGATTGTAGATATGAAAAACTTTGTCAACTGCCTTCTCAACTGACATGGCATGAATAATAACTATGAAGTTGGTGATTTAAAGCAGTGCACGTATTGGATATCACGGCCAAGTTTATCTGAGTACTTTTTGCACTCCTCCATTTTCCTGACATTTGTCAACTCATCAGTTATTGTTGAGTATTCGCATTCCCCATTTCATTTGTAGGCATGACTAATAAGCGTTCACACACTTGTAATTTTCATCAACTATTGAACATTTCTCTTGACCTGTAGCAACTGCAGTTAAAATAAAGCTTTTTCAGGCCATACAGTTTCACTGGGTATTTTTCTAACATCACATGGTTCGTCCAACCACATGTCGACTGAGCCGCCAATTCTTTTTGCACTGTTCACCCAACACAGAAGCCTTTAGTCCAGGCATCCTCAAACCTACCATGGAGGGCCTAGTGTCACTAATTGGTTAGGATCTCCCCTCACCTGGCTGTCTAGGTCCTAATTTGGCTCTATTTGAAGGGAAAGACCAAAAACCAGCATACACTAGGCCCTCCATGGAAGGGTTTGAGGACCTCTGCTTTAATCAGATCATGTGCAAGATGATGACGTTCACCAACTATACTTCCGCAATTTAATTTACATCTGGAGTCGCTGTAAAGATTTATCTAAACCAAATCCCGGGCAGAGCCAGGACTGCTGACAGAAATGTCTGGGCCCCTGAAAAGGTCCAGTGAATGGGCTGCCCCCGGTCCACTTTTGACATACACCTGGCCGTCATTGGCCCCCCCCCTCGATTGGGCCCCAGAAAGCTTTTCCCTTTTCCCCCTCCTTACAGGCGGCCCTGGGCAGAGCGATGACAATTTGTACTGCCTCGTACTGGGCCTACAGTCAGGCTCGACTATCATGACTATCATGATGTAGCTTAACACATAATTCTAATAAGCTGCTTGAGGCTATCAGGACCAAGGTTGGAGAAGCCTGTTCTGACAGAAACTATAATTACAAAAAAATATAATTACAGTTGGATGACTTCTATTCAACATGGCAGAGGCAAGACACTACACAGAAAAAGAGTTTATTCTCACAAAGAAATGTTGTGTTGTTTTCAAGTATTCAAAACTGTTAAATAAGTACAAGATGTGTTCACATGATTTACATGTTGGACAATATGCACTGCCCGCTTGTCTACACTCTGATGAATTGTTTTCCCCTCAACCCCACGCAACACCCTAAAATGCCTGAACTATTCACATTTCACTTATTTTACTTAATCGATCTGAAATTTCAACAGTGGGCAAGTGAACAAATAGCACACAGACAGTAGATCCGGAACAGTCCAGAATGGAGTGGAGCAGCCTCATCCTTCTGCTCATTGCAGCTGAGTCAGAACTTACAATGACTGGATGGAACATACCAGCTGACCACGTCACAGCGATCTGTTAGGCACTGTCACTGTTGGGGACGTGGCGGGCAGCCATCAATGAATGCAGCATATGACCAGCAAACCGTGCCCACTGACAGATGCCTGATACAGTCCAGATACATGTGTAGCCGGCGTGGCGTTCGTGAGAGCAGTGGTCGGCAAGCCTCTCCGAAGGGACCCGCGGAGTTTTCACAAATCTGTAGTAGCGTTTTAACTCATTCACCTGATTCACCCAATCAAGGGGTTGATTATTGATTGACAAGTTGAATCAGGTGTGTGTTTCTGAGCAAATTAAATACGTTAAAAAATATACATATTAATCAGCTGAGGGTCCCAGGGGAGGGGTTTAAAAACCAAGGCATTAGGGAATCCAGTGCTATGTTCCCTACTGAAAAACAGAATAAATATTGGACAGGCTTTATTTGTCGTCTTAATAAAACCCTGGGAAAAACTGTGATTAGCTGTTTGCTGGTGATATGATCAATACAGGAAAACAGAAAGGGCGGTTACCAATAATTTCAGTTGATCTCTTAATAATGTTTGGCAGTTCAATTCTTTTAACTAAACACCAGCTCCCTGGTCACTGACAAAAAAGCAGGATCAGAAACATCTACTGAAACAGTTTTTGATACCAAGAACGAGTCTTCATCAGTGTCTGTTATACAGATACCAGCCCTAAACGAACCATTACCAAATAATATACAGAAAGACTGGGGTCCGAAAGCCTAAACTAACTAATCATTGTGGTCAGTCAATTTTCAGACTATCTAATAAACTGCTAACATGTGTACACATTTACAGAACATGAGTCAGTCTTTCCATACATTACTTCAACATTATTCTACTTCATGATTGTATGTTTTAAAAACACATACAGACATCATAAACATGGATGGTTTTCAGCAGTGTTTCCAACCATTTCCTGTCCCCTTAAGAACTGCGAATTTGCATTTTACCAATAAACCAGACAGATTGTTAAATCACCCCATGTATAGGCCATATGCCACCAAGGGTCCTAGTACCCCTGGTTGGGAACCACTGGATTAATTATATTTTAAATCATTGAACCACCACAAGGTGCCACATTTCCATTTGCCAGAGATGGTTGGAAGTAGATGGTATACAGTAAAGGGCATGTCTGAGTTGCCTCCATGATATTGTTAGCATTTTAGCTAACCCTAACAGTGCTTGTAGTAACTATCATAACTTCGTAATTATTTCTTGTAATCAGCTGCTAAAATCAATTCTGTCCATATACCATCTGGTCAAATCCATCACAGATCCCAGAAATGAATCTTAAATTACCAGAGCATTGGTCCATTTTGTCCATTACCCACCTATAACTGGTACATTTGAAGCTCTAGTGTAAAAAGTATTTTGTGTGCTTTAATGCTATGTTTGAAACCAAGCGGAAAGTGGGAATTTACCAAGTAAATTTCTTTAAAGCTAATTCAACTGGTGCTTACTGGTGGGAAACGTGTCTTCCATCCCTGAGCTCCAACAAGACAATATAATTTATTTTAACACTAATTTCTTTAGAAGCATGCTAGCTATAATTTTTGTTAATTGATGCAGCCAGTTGCCGATTAGCAAATGTATTCTCTCAAACACGTGACTGCATCCAGTTTTGCAACTGTTAAATTCCCACCTCCTACATTGTAATGAGTTTAACGAACTAAACTTTTTAAGAGACACACAGTTTGAATCTATTCTAATATGCTTTCAGAATTCCAGTTTGTTTTCTGCAATGAACTAATAAAGGAGCTCATCCTTGATGAGGCTAATTAGAGTCCACTGTTTCCATGGTGAGACATGGACTGTGAGGTCATGAGATGACATGTCATCATGACAATGGAAACTTGGCACAACCAATCAAATTACTCATCAGAATGTTAAAGCACTGATATTCCCAATATAGTAAGTGTTTTACAAAAAGGTCTGGTTTGCTAACAGAATTTAGAATTGTGTACTCAGACAAAAAACAAAAAGGTTCAATAAAAGACTGCCTTTAGGGCAGAGGATAGTCACCTTAATAACTGTACACTTTCTACAATACTCATGTTCATTATGAATAATAACAATAAAACAGAAGTGCATTCACTTTAAATGTACAGAACAAAAATAAATGTTTAGATTTTTTTTGAAATTTTCAGCAAACTTTTTAGTTTGAATTTTTAAATTACTGTACTTCTTTTACATCAACAGGACAGTTGATTAGTGAGTCGTGTTTTATGTACATGTAAAGGTGGTGGTGTGGGTCTCAAATGGAACCCTATTCCCTAGACAGCGCACTCCTTTAGAGCTCTGTTGGCCCAAATTCAAATTAGTGTGCTGTATGGGGAAGAGGGTGCAATTTGCAGGACAGTAATAACCTCCATCCAGAGAGCTTATCAGGCATTGAGCCTCAGAGACTGGTCTTCCCTCCTCCTGGAGGAGATATCGATGTCTATCGAGTCTTTCCCCACGATGAGTCGCAAACGTTTTGCCGGGGGAAGTGGAATGAAATCGTCTTCAAAATCATCGTCAAAGTAGTCATCCTCCTCCTCTTCGTCGTCGTCATCATCATCGTCACCTCCATCATCATCAGACGACGACTCATCAACCACAATGTTCTGGGTCCTGTGCACGCCGTGGCTCCCACCATTCCTGACCTCCCTGCCGAAGCCCCCGCCACCCCCCACCGTATCCCCGTTTAAGGTGCTGTTGTCAGGGTGCGTCTGGGTGATCCGCCGACCATCATCCTCCCTCTTCAGCTGGATCTTCAGCTTGGTGGAGCTGCTGCTGGTGCTATGGGGCCCGGAAGGCCCAAACCCATTGTTGAGCTTGGACACGTGGTAAGAGCTACACGAGCTGCTCTTCTCCCGGTCCTGCAAGTGGTCCTTGCTAAACTTGATGCTGATTTTGGAGGTGGACGACGATGACGACGACGAGTTGACCGCAGGTTGGGCTGTAGTGCTGCTAGCCTGTTGCTGCGAGCTGATTGGCTCCCCTTCCGTGAGCTCGTTGGTCTTGCTGCTGCTGCTGTCCCTCCGCCGGCGGAGCGTCAGTTTGGGTATGCCGCCGCTGTTCTCCAGGATCAGCTGGGCGTCGTAGCGTGTGATCCTTCGCTTCTTCTTCCCCTTGCTCTGAGAACGATCCCTTCTATCATCCCGGGAACGCCGATAGCACCCCTTTTCTTTCCCCCTCCTCCCTTTCTCCCTCCCCTTGTCCCGGTCCTTTCCCCGGTTCCCCCGGACGGGTTTCCCCCCGTTTGCCATCCCGTTGTAGTCCCAGTGCCGCTCCTGGACAGGGAAGCCCAGCAGCATCTTCCCACAGTCTGTCGATTCAGGGCGACAGGAAGCCGCCAACAACGGCTCGTCGTACACAGAGTCCTCACGCTTTATCGTCCTTTGGGGGCGGACCTGGGTTAGCCGGGTGCACGTCCGTCTTTTTGTGTAGGCAGCATCCAGATCAGCGTCCAACCCCAGCCCACCCTGACCGTGGCCCAGATACTCCTCCAGGTCAGCAGGTTCAGTTTTAATCACCACACCCCCACAGACCGCACCGTGTCCTTCCACCCCACTTGGCTCCAGCTTTACCCCGGCTGCAGCCTCCTGAGCCTTCACCAGGGTCCTGGTGGACCTACGAGTCCTGTAAGTGCAAGACTGGTTCTGTATGCTCTCGCAAGCTGTTGGGGTGCTGTTCTCCTTGGCCGCGTGGCGGGTCAAACAGCCACGCTGACCCAGGGAGGTCTGTCCCTGTCCCTCGACTACCTTCTCCTTCTTCACAGTCACGCTCGCCTTGCACAGCGAAGACGTTCTGGACTCCCGGAGACCGAGGCGCCCGGGGACTGCCACCTCCCTTCCTCGGGTCCCAGATGATACAGACACCGCCACCTTGGACTCCGCCCCTCTGCCTCCACTGCTCCCCCGACTCCGCAACCGCACTTTGGAGGGTGAAGACTTGGTGGGTTTGGATTTTAGTCTCTTTGGTACCCTGTTACTGTCTATATGACTTTGTTTAGAAGATGAGGTAGAGGTGAGCGCTCTGGAAAGACACTGCCTGGTTTGAGTCCTGGTTTTGCTGAACTTACTAGAGGAAGTCCTTTTCCTTAATGCTGAAGAGAAGAGGAAAAACAAAAAGACATCAGATGATTCATCCAATTCTTTATTCATTCAATTTTATTTGAACATTCCAGAAATAACTGTTAAAAACTTTATTGATTTTAAAAGACGGAGAACATACAAAGTTCAGCCCGAAGCACCAAAAATGTCCAGATGTAATCCAAAAATAATACAGAATGAAACAAAAAAAACAAAAAAGAATCTGGAATAAATTAACACATACTTAAACTCCGGCTGGGAGCTGTTCTTACATGAGTGTGTTTTTGGCGTGTCCTGAGAGTCTAGGTCTGTGTGCGAACCAACAGAGTGGCTGTCTGAGCTCCGGCTGCTTTCCCCCAGCTCCATCTTCTTCAGCCGGTTCAGACGCTTGTCCGTCTCCCGTAACCCGTACTTGCTGTTTATCACCGGAGCCTCCGCTGGGAGCCCGGCTTTCGATTTGAAAGCACCAGTGAGACGTCTGCAAAATGACAAGCTTGTGAATTTCAGGTTTGAATTTTCTTTTGTTTGATATATTTGCAACAATTGAAGTTTCTTTTTGAAAAATAAATATGTTTCTATGGAAATACGTTTAACCACTACAAAGCCGGGAGGTTAGTTGTTCGCAGTCGTACGAAGTTATACACGGAAATTGTGTTTCAATGCTTTTGCTGAGGAGCCAATAGATATTCTCAGACACAAAGTAACTGTGCTAAACTAATGCCTTATGCTACAACTTTGCCAATAGATCATGGAAAATTATAAAAATGGAATCCACGTGTTTGTCCAAATTTGGCTAGGTAGGACAATGGTTTAGAGTTGGAGGTAGGAAAAAAAAATACTGAAATATGGATTTAATAAACATCGTTGATATACATTTAATAAGTTGTTGTGATTAGACTGGCACAAAATCTTGTGTAATTGTGCCAGATCCTTATAAAAATAATCCTGCCAGCGTTGCCTGTGATTTTGAACATGTGTAGCAAATAGTGAGTCAAAAAGGTAATAGTTCCCTTTGTAGCACCACTGTGTTCAATGTGTATGTTACAGCATCATGTCAGCTAAAGCAACGTGTGGAAAACGTTGTACTATGAATATGTTGGAATGATTTAAAATTATATAAGCCAGACCCAACCCACAATGTGTACTGATGAACTGTGGCCAATATGTTAGGTACTCATCTAATAAAATGAATTCCTTGAGTGATTTGTCTATAGGTGAGGCAAACAATATATGGATTCACAAAAATATAATTTATGCTGACACAATTCAAATGATCACGACAAAGGTTTTTTACGAGGCAGCTCTCCATGTGTTATTTCATAATCCTTCCCTGGATTATGGGGGGGGGGTTATCATGATAATGTATATCAGGACAATTATGTACCGTTCACATGTATAGCATTCGCAATATTCATTGTTTTCCCCAAAGAATCCATCGCCATAGTAACAGGAGATCTCTTCTCCCGGTTCGATGTCTCTTAGCACCTTGACGCAGGCCGTGTCACGACCTGTAGAGACAAACTGGAACACACAGCAACATGAATTTACACAAATGAAACCACCTAGCTTCACAGCTAATGCTGTTGTACAGAAAAAACGAGCAGTTGTGGTGAATGACAGTACAATGTATTTTACATTAAAACTAACAAATAAAATGATATGAAGAGGATGATCCAAGATCAGCAATTCCATTCAGATGCCATTAAATATTATAAATTAACATATATGACATGAAGGCAAATCAAGACAAGAACAAACGATTTCTGCACTGTAAAGTCAGTAGTTGTGGGCATTGTCATCAATATTAAGTAAAAAATTAATAATAATAATAGTAAGTATTTAAACTCTGCAATTAAAGAAATGTCCCTTTATCAGTGTTTGAAAGAAACTTAGTAAAAAGTTCAACAACACTTTACAATAAAGATCTGTGAAGTTAAAACATTGATTGTTCAAGACCCCCAAAAAATGTATGAACATGCCCCTGTGGAATGGTTGTTTAGACCGCTTACAGACGGTGGGCAATTAAGATCAAAATTATGAAAACTGAGGACACTAGAGATCTTTCTACTGACTCGGAAATACACAGAAAGATGCCCAGGGTCCCTGCTCATATTGTGAGATGCCGAAGACAGCTCTACCGGGAGCCAGAAAGCAGAGCTGATCATCTTCCTCACTGTGGCAGACCATATGTAACAACACCTAAACAGGACACATACAGGATGGCAAAAACTGCCTGGGTTACACCAGGAATGCACAATCCCTCCATCAATAGTCTGTCCGCAGTAGGCTGAGAGAGGCTGGACTGAGGGCCTCTAGGCCTGTTGTAAGGCAGGCCATCACTTGACATCACCGGCAATGTTGCCTATAGGCACAAACCCTACTCAGCAGGACCAGATATGACTGGCAAAAAGTGCTATTTAATTTCATTTTTTTAATTTAACCTTTATTTAACCAGGTAAGTTGACGAAGAACAATTTCTTATTTACAGCAACAACTTGGGAGCAATTAGGGTAAAGTGTCTTGCCCAAGGACACAACGACATTTGGCTCAGTCGGGAATCGAACTGCCAAGCTTCTGACTACAAGTCTGACTCCCTACCCACTGAGCCATCTGGGGCGGGATTGATTTGGGGTTGAAAGGTCCATCATGCTCTGGGCTGGTGTGTCAAAGCATGATCGGACTGAGCTTTGTTGTCATTGCAGGCAATCTCAATACTGTGCGTTACAGGGAAGACATCCTCCTCCCTCATGTGGTACCCTTCCTGTAGGCTCATCCTGACATGACCCTCCAGCATGACAATGTCACCAGCCTTACTGCATGTTCTGTGCATGATTTCCTGCAAGACAGGCATGTCAGTGTTCTGCCCAGATCTAAATCCCATTGAGCATGTCTGTGACCTGTTGGATCAGAGGGTGTAGGCTAGGACCATTGCCCACAAAACTGTCCAGGAACTTGAAGGTGCCTTGGTGGAAGAGTGGGTAACATCTCACAGCAAGAACTGGCAAATCTGGTGCAGTCCATGAGGAGACGCACTCTAGTACTTAATGCAGTTAGTGGCCACACCAGATACTGACTGTTACTTTAGGTTTTGGATCACCCCTTTGTTCAAGGACACATTATTCCAGTTCTATTAGTCACGTCAGTGGAATTGTTCAGTTTGTCTTAGTTGTTAAATCTTTTGAATATTTTTTCCATATTGTTCTCACCTCCTAATTCCCACTGACCCTGCCTTGTCGGAAGCAAGCTATTCACTAAATATGGCAGATCCCATCAGTAGATTTAGTATTTATGCTAGTAGAATGCTGTATTGACATGAGTCGAGAAAGCAGGTAAAAGTATTAAAAATAATGCAGATGCCTGCACCCAATCAAATATGAAACACCATCAATATCACATTAAACTACCAGTTTTGGTGCCCAGAACTCAATTTCAGTCTAGTAACCCATTGTATTCACTCACCTTGCAGTTTGGCCGACAGTCTAAAAAAGACCAAAAAAAGAGAAACATTTAGAATCAAATTACCAGACAGAATACATCTAGCTGTAATTTACTTTTTAAAAATGACATTTGCTTCCCAAATGGTGACTTTAGTGTACCATTTCAGTGTATTATGGTGGAGCATGACAGTATGTTTTGTTATTTTCCAGGTATTGAATGGCTATTATTTAGAAGCTGGCTCTCTTCCTATATGTAATAATTAAGCTTTTCTTTAATGTTAAAGTTAAATTGTTAAATGAATGTAGTTGTAATTCTTCTTTATGTTTCTTGTATTGTATTTTACATTTTGTGTACACAGGGCTCAGCTGGGAAAGAAGTCTTGGTCTCAGTCTGATTCTCTGTATAAATTGTGTTAAATTGTGTTAAATTGTGTTAAATTGTGTTAAATTGTGTTAAATTGTGTTAAATTGTGTTAAATTGTGTTAAATTGTGTTAAATTGTGTTAAATTGTGTTCTCCGTTTTTCATTCAGAACCTGTTTTGCTGCCAGTAAAGTCGTTCGTACCGTGGTTAATGAAGGCTGCTGGACCCAGCCAGAGCTGAGCACAGTTCTTGCGTGTGGAGTACATGACGCTGAAGTCATTCTCCCCGTGACGGAGCAACATGTTCTCCTCACTCTCCGACAGCTCTGCGATGCAGCCTACTAGATACTCAATCTTGTCATTTCTTTTCCTGAAGTACAGAGACAGACAGGAAAAAGGTCAAAAGTGACAAATACAGATGTTGGCAAGAATTATACAAAACTGTTTTGGGTACAGTCTGTCCATTCCAATGATAACGGCAGAAGGTTAAAGGTTGGCGCTAACCATTCCTTCGTTGCCACAATCTTGGCTCCGTTTTGTTCCGAGGAGTAGCGATTACATGGGAGAATCTCAAATCCACTATCAGTCGCAAACATCCGGAGATAGACAAAAACCTGGTACAATGGAAAATGAAACAAACACTTATCATTTAAGAGGTCAGAATGTTTTAAATCTGAGAAAATTTAAGTAAAAGCTAAAGTGAAAGCTAAAGTAAAAGCATCCCTGAAATCTAAAGTGACCTCTGGACACATGAAAGTATAGGTTTGATATGTAGGAACTTTCATTTCTATAGTTGAGAGCATCATCCGTTTATATAGACATTTGCACAGTAATGCATGTCTAGATTTATAGATCCTCATGTATTATTTGTTTGTTTATCAAAAACACTAATTGCAGTGTTTCCAAATACCACTTTTATTTTCTATATAATACATTACTTTCAATTGGTCTTTACATAAATGATATTCAATTAGTTTTGCATTAAAACGAAAACTAAACCAGGTTGTCTCAGTAAATATTTATATTCAATTTTTAACCTACCTGCTATCTGGAGAAAGAATGTTTATGCTATGCTATGTTGACAGAGTAGCAATCATACAAGGATGAACATTAATTACATATTGCTCATATTCTTGATAAAGAATGTTCTTCTTCATCAGCTCTTTTCAGAACACAGAATGTGCTAAATGCCTGTAGTTATACATCTACTTTGAAAATACTGTGATGTAACAGTTCACTCCAAATTACTTACATTATGTTATATATAAGTGTATTCAATATATGGACAAAAACCATTATAACTTCTGCTTTCTGCCTAGTATTAGATGTTTAAATTCAAAACACTGACTCAGACACCTGTCAAAAGGTCCCACCTGATAAGAACCACTGCTATACATGGAATAGTGTGTGAACTGCAACACAGACGTAGCAGAATGCTCACATGCTGTTTGAAAAGCTTCTCTTGTGCTTTAGACTTGTGTAGGAAGTGGTGACGAGACCAATCTCCTGAGGTGAGAGCTCTGAAAGCTTTCTCCAGGTTGTCATGCTTCTTGAACCGCTCAATTATCTCCTTCAGCTCCTCTTGTCTTCCCTTGATTGGTCGAAACCTGTCACAACAGCACCATGTCATCAACTGGGACAAAGTATTTTGGTTTACGAGGTGACAATAGCTGCATCTCAACTGACACTAAAATGTGAGAGTAAGGGTTAAGGTTTGGGCCTCAGGTGTGGTCGGTTTGGGCCTGAAGGTGTGGTCGGTTTGGGCCTGAAGGTGTGGTCGGTTTGGGCCTGAAGGTGTGGTCGGTTTGGGCCTGAGGTGTGGTCGGTTTGGGCCTGAGGTGTGGTCGGTTTGGGCCTGAGGTGTGGTCGGTTTGGGCCTGAGGTGTGGTCGGTTTGGGCCTGAGG
>JACXGM010011485.1:0-24977 GCA_016801145.1 Umbra pygmaea | reverse complement strand
CATCGCTTAACAAATATGGAAACATTAAACATTTCGAAAATATGCCACTAAACTATATTAGAATAGTGTGACATATTTACTAACTTATACTATTTTAATAAGAACATTTACATTTGCAATCTGTATTGCTTAAACATATAATAAATACACAGAATCCTGTGTAATGCTAGCTACATTAAGGATGCCGGTGGTAAATGTGAATATCGCATAGGTCACATAAGTCATTCGCGACTTGCCCAATACCATGTTGACATGCCACCTTTGCTCTCCCAAAACCTTAAACTAGCCAAGAAACGGCAATGTTGTGATTTAAAAAAAAAATCTTGTTAGATTAATGGCTGCACAGCTATATCCACCGTTTTGTTTTGCACTGTTGTTTTTGCACAGTACCTTTTGAAAAGCTGTCTGGAATGTGTCTGGGGAGTAGTTGTTGCACTATGAGCATTATTTCGACTTTATTATGTTGTTCTATGCTATATTGCACGTGTTTTTATAGCTTTTTATGGTATTTTTCAAGTGTTAATAAATGTTTCAAGTTCAAGTAGTTGGAATCTTAGAAAATCCTTTTTTTACCGTGGTATCGAAATCGGCATCGAGAATCGTGTATTTTTACTGGTATTGGCACCGACTACTGAATTTTTGGTATCGTGACACCCCTAGATGAGAATAACAATACATGAAAGTTTTATGCTATACATTTGTAATTGGAGTGAATTACATTTTTAGTATTAAGTCATGCCACCTACTGTAGCTTGTTACATGTTTCTGATTTAACAGCAAGCCATTCAAAGGTGTGTGCATTTGGTCTATGGTGCGATGTGTCATTTTGATGCCTGGGTAAATAGAAACAGTTGGCTAGCTAGATAAAGGATCAGCTAGATGTCCTGTCTTGAAACTGAAAAAGTAATTTATCCTTCAAGTTAAAATGTTTTGTTTACCGCCATTAATAGCATAAAATATATTTTTAATATATTCAATTTAAATATATTTTTTAGCATAAGAATTTGTTCTAGTAATTTTTATTGAATGCAACCAATATCTGCAGGTAATGTTTAAATAGTTCCTAGATAGGTAATCTGTTTGAAACATTTAGGTGTTTCCCTCATGCATCGCAATAGAATTAGAATGTAATCTTTGAATCTTCTCCCTTATCACTTTTTGACTGATGTCAACTTTAAAATGATGTAACTTCAGTTGTGATGATGACATGAGTAATTCAAACATTTGTATTAAGGAGACTTTGCCATTTCCAACGATGTATTCAGCCCAGAAAGTCTCATTTTTAAGCATATGTGAAAGGTTTTTAATCAGACTGAGTGCGTACGTGTGTGTATTCTGACCTGATATCCCCAGGGGGCTGTGACAAGGTGGTGAGCATCTCCCAGCTGGTGGGGCTCCACACTGTCACCACTTCCTGGAAGACCAGAGCTAATAGGGAACCATCAGCCGAAAAGCAAAAGCAGCCAGGCTTCAAGCGGTGATACCCGCCCACAAACTCACACGACCAGGATGCAACGTCTGTTGGTTGGCAGTGGCATGGAGAGATAGGAAATGTTTTAGTGCTCTACTCTAATTCAACTCATCATCAACATTTTGGCCAGTGCTGGGCTAGAACAACAACCAGCAGTTTCAGGACCAGAATTGACAAATTCCATTATAGGCCGACCCTTGCCAACGGTTGGTTGCTAATTATGGCCACAAGGCTTAGCAACGTAAACCCAAAACTTGCTGATACAAACCACCTCGGGACTGCTTACCCTTGGTGTCTGAGTGGTCTGCCAGCATCCAGGCTTTGAAGTAGCCATCAAGGCTGGTGGTCACTAGCAGGGTGGTCTCTGACGAGGGGCTGAAACACATGGCTGTAATCTGGTCCTCGTGGGGGGCTGTGATCGTAGTGTTAAGCCCAAAACTAGACAGGAAGGTAGGGTAGAGAGTAGGTGAAGGATGAAGACGCACTGAAATGCATACCAAATGGAACAGGCATACAGCCTAGAAGTGAACAGACATAACTGAGGGACTTGACATTTATAAAAAATGCAAAAGAAATTGATAATAGGACATGTACACCATGCAACCAACATTGGCAACCGTGCGTCAATCAACAGTACCTCTGGATTTGCTTGTCGTAAACCCAGAGCTTCAAACTAATTTCCAACTCAGAGTTTTTTTGTTTCCTCTCCTCCACTGTAGCCAGCCAGTCGCCACAAGTGCTGAAAGCCACTTTGACCACCTCAAACTGGTGCAGGCCCTCCTGGTGAATGTACTCCTGTTGAACTATATCCAACTACCGGTAACAAGAGAAAATCCAGCCATTATTATCTTAATTACTCAAAGAGTTCACCGAAGTGTCAAAGACTTCAAGACTCATAGAAACAAAATAACTAGATCTCAATTGTTTGCCTGAAGACATGATTTGTACATTTAGGATAAACATTTTTTGTACTCTGTAGTACAGTAAGTATTCAGCAACAACGTTTTAATCTAGAACATCCATGTAGTAGTGTTGTCAGTAGTTATTAACTGCTCCATATAAGACGACTTACATTGTATAGTTGTTTGTCATTTTGGAGAGAGTAGAACTGCAGGTGCCCTGGTTTCCCATTGAGCACCAAGGCTTTAGTGCCTGGGTCGATCATCAGATCTGTTTGCAATACATCACTTTTGACCAGCCCCTGGATAACGGCAGACACTCTGACAGAGCTCTGGATGATAGTCATTTCTTGAAGGAAAGGTACAAAGAAAAAAGAATGGATCTACAGGCTGAACTCAGGGAAAACTTTCAAAACTTTATACATTTGAATTTCTGTGCGTAGGTACTTATCCAGTTTTGGGCGAATGCCAACTTCTGGTATGTAAGCTGCTCAATCTATTATACATGAGGCCCCAGAGCATTGAAGGGGACATCGGCCTTGTGCAGGGTGTGTTCTTTAGGATGGGATGTTAAAAAGGTGTCATGACTCTCTTCACTTACAAGAGTAGGGTGTTAAACCCTGGTGTCATGGACAAATCTCTAATCTGGCCCTCATATCATCATGGCCAAATCACTAATCGACAATCTCTGTAACTATTCAATAGAATATGTTCTCAGTCAAGTCAACAGGTGAAATGATGGTTATAATAATAATAATAATAATAATAATAATATTATAATATAATATTATAATAATATAATAATATTAATAATAATAATAAAAAGCATTTGTATGTTGATCTTGACATGTAAAGACAGAATTTGTACATGTGTACAAATTAGGGATGCTCATATTGACCGTTTAACCGTTAACCGAAAGTAAAACATTTGACCGATTAATAAAATCGAGTTAAACGGTTAAGAGTTTTTTTTTTAAAATTACATATATATAGCCTATATTAGTTAAATCACGTGGCGCGTTCATAAGCGCAACCAGAGCCTGGCGCTTCGTTTTGAAAGGTGGGAAGATATAGTAATGAGAAGCGAAATATACCAGCTGCCTGTTTTGCGTCTGCAACGCGTTCTTCATTTAAAATGACAACCCTTGGACATTTATGGTGACTGTGATATTAACTTGCGCTTTCATTTTTTCATGTACAGAAACGTATAACGCTATCGTATTGGGAAGCATATATTATTTCATCGGTTATAATTCATCATGCTCCTGATGCATTATAGCCGACAAAATAATGTTACCTTAAAAACAACACACACAGTGATTGATAGGGCCCTATGGTTTCCGCGTTGCAGAAAACACGGACGGAGTCGCGGAATCTATCAATAAAAACTGAATTTATTTATTACACAGAATCTCGCTGAATTTGAATATTTTCGAGCAATCTATATATATTATTTCTATAATCCAAATATATTTCAGTAATATTAATAACTGTCATTGAGTTTGTCCTAATATAAAAGGCAGCAAACATGGAAGTTAATTTGCGCTCTATATATAGGCTATATGCAGTCTGTTTCTCTACCGAATTTGGCCAGCATGCGCTCCGTCATACCATTCAAACGTTGTAATCCGCTTGATAACTGACAGCTATTAAAAATGGTATTTACTCCATTCTAAATTTTCCAATCAAACAACGCTTGTTTTTCTCCATTCAATCACTTATCCAAATGCATACAACTAGGTATAGGCTACTATGTTCCTTCGCCTGAAGCAATTCTCTGACGGTCTTGCTAATCAGGCAGCTCGCACTCAGGGAGAGCAAGGTCGAAATAGCGGGACTGCTGCTGAATGTTATGGCTTTGTCCACACGATTGCGCCTGATACAACTTCTTAAAATAACGTTTATAAATATTTTTGTTTGTTGTTGTTCCACTTCTCTTCCATATCTTAGGAAATCTTTGTCTACTGTTTTATTTTTTATTGTGGGTAGATTCATCTGTAAGAAGAAATAATTAGTTATTAACATGACTAATATTTTGTGAAATAGCCTTCTGCCTGTCTAGAAATAAGTACTTTGATCATATGGAAAGTAAATTTAGCCTACCTGGCAATGATTGTGCAAACTGTACAGCAAAATTCTTTATATTTTAGGTTTGGGTGCAGGCTTCTGAATGCAACTTTTGTCCAAATCACAGAAATTGGAAATAATAACGGAAATCACGGAATTTGGAAAAAAATAAAACTGAATTCGCCAAAAAATAACACAGATTTCATAGGGCCCTAGATTGACAACATGCACTTTATTTTTGGAGAGGACCGTAATGGTAATTTCAATGAAATGGGTGCGCTCTGCAGATATTGTATAGTTAATAACATTACTGCATAGCAAGTGTTATCAACATTTTGTTTTGTGTTAATGACATATAGCCCTTATTTGCAGTAGACCTTGTTCCAGATTGTCACCGACTGTTTTCATTCTATAATTTGACAACTCTGTAAACACTGCATCAAGGCTACTTTCCTTTGATTGAAAACAGAAAGTGAAAACGTCTACGACAACTTTTCTGTGACAATATTTTGGTTGGTGTGGACTTTACGCCAGTGTAGTTTGGTAAAACCAAATATCAACACAGCTTTATCATGAAACTAACTAGTTTGATCGTATCGTTTAGTGTGGACTTTGCACCCGAGTGAACTTATACGCAAAGCTGGTGCACCCGGCAGCTGTTGTTGATCTGTTCTGTATGCTGTTTAGACATTAAAACAAATCCGTGAAAAAAATGTTTTTGTATATTTAACGGGTTACAGACACTCGTCAATAATTTTTTTTATTTAAAGCCAATTGAATCTTATAATCTTATCAGTTAACGGTTAATAATCGGTTAACGAGTTGCGGTTGTCGCCCAGGAAAATTACCTGAAATGAGCATCCCTAGTACAAATATTATTGTTAAAAAACAACTCAGTTTTATAGTGAATATTTTAGTGAGTTCGGAATTTATGCATTTATTTATTTTAGTCTTGGGGAGGGTTTGGTACTTTTGTCCAATGAAGGGTTGTATAATTTCATAATCAATGACATTTCAAGTGTCTGTCAGCAGTTTGGATATCATATTTCTCTATAAACCCTTACTGTTGTCAGAGTGCGAGGTGCAGAACAAAGATCCATCCGGCGACACAGCAATGTGTGTGATGGCGGCCCCCAAGCGAGGCAAGAAGTTCTTCTGGTTCTCCTGTGTGTAACGCCACAGGACCAGCACTGACTCTATACCCCCACTCAGCAGGTTGGTGCCTACAAAAAACAGGAGACAGAAAGTCAGCTATAACTCAGAATTTTTCTACCACAAACCAGAAAACAGACTGAACAAGTAGGGTTTGAATAGGTGCAGAATAATACCGTATTTTAGCGCACCTGAGATTAACGCGCACCCTTGTACATCGCACAGAGATTTTGTTTTGTATAAAGTAAAAAAAAGCATGCATCATTTTTGTAGAAAGGTGAGAAAGGTGACACGTAATCTCCCCTCGCCCAGACCTGCATTGATGGGACCTCAAGCTAGTCATTGTGTTACAAATGTTCAACACCCAACCCCCCATGTGCTGATTAGATAAAACCAGCTATTCCCAAAGTGGAGTACCCACATTAATATGTTAGTGTGTACATGAAAAACCTGTGGTTCCACATATATTTCAATATTCAAACTGGCCTATACATTTAACATTGATTTTTTCTTGTCTGAATAGCCCAGTGTCAATGTACTTTGCATTAAAAAAAAATCAAACATCACTATACTTATATATATTTGTTAGTTGTGTACTTACATTCTCCCAAATGTTTCCACCAACTTCCAAAAATCATAGAAATTTGTAATTTATTTCAAAGACACAGGATGTTTCATTTTGTTGCCCGTCAATGGCGTCATATAACCTTTGACTCCTGTAGTTGCTCTAAGTTCCAGGGAACCGCCAAACATAATGTGAATAAAGTTTTAATATATTTAACAATACATTACTTTGTCAGTGAACATTTTTTCTGCCGTAGACGCTAGATTGGCAAATTGTCATTGACGATGACAACAAAACCCATGATCCAACGCTACTTCTCGACGTCATCAAAGTACATGTTTTGCTATTGTTTTGATTGAGAGACCCCTAGTGGCCAAAAACTACATATTGTATGTTTAAGTGAATTAATAACATGCATATGCAAAATCATGGGATTAAAAAGTGGGATTAATCAAACAATCCTATGACCATTTTTTTGCACACCGGTAGGAAATCCCAATTGATAAATACCACTGGTTCTTAGCATCAGTGCTGGTGCACAGTCTCTACGATTTGCCTATCAACAGACCCCTAATTACCAGAGGGAAACATATGCTACAATGAGCTTCAATAAATGTACAACACAATCCAAATTACCGAGCTTGACAGACGGTGCCATGTAGTGTAAAATGAGGGCATGATGGTTACTCACTTCACTGGCAAAAAGTAAAAAAGTGTATTGGATTGAGAAATATGCTGTTCTTCCAATGAATATTTTCAACAAACAATAATAGGCATCTAATCCTTAATAGCCTCATAATTTAGCCTAAATAAATGTCATGATATTTGTCCTGCTGAATAAACTGTATTCCAACCTCATGCAATCATATTTAGAAGCATATTTTCCACTTATTATCACCGGTAAATTGAGTGGAACGCCAACACACAGACCTGTTCATATGCACCACTCTTGCCTGTACTACTGTAGCTGACTGGGAAACTGAAGTTCACCCAAACTTGTGATCTTAAAGAGCACGGTGGGTCCTCTAACTATTATGGGTCGGCACCACTCGCCATACTCGTCCTTAGTCCTGCCATCTCTGACTCACTAGACCGTTGACCTGACAGCTCGGCTACTTAGCTTCAGAGCTAAGGCAGGGATACAGATTATGTGTCCCTAAAGAACCGGCGTATCTAACAGTAGTTCCGCATTACATTCATTAATTTGCATTGAAGTTTTATTTATTTTATACCGTGTATTCTCTGTGTAAAATCATGCACTGAACCATGACGCCCGTATTGTTTCAGTTCAATGCGACGTGACACCTGTACCATTTCACCGAGTACACCCATTTCGGTTCAATACAAATTAATGTACCGTTCCACCCCTAGCATACAGCAAATCTTTCATGATCGTAACAATAATAACAGCACGGTCGGGTAAATACCATGGTACAATTAATAAAATTATGAATTTTGAATTCTTTCCCGGTTCTCGGATAATAAAACACTTTAGTATTTGTAACTGTAGTCCTGGAGTTACATTGTAAGTCTAAGGATTTCACCAACTGGTATATTCTGTATGAGATGTCTATGATTATTACTGTCTGCCCGTAAAAGTGTGTTATACTCTGCGGCTTAAGGTATATGGTCAATCTTCCAAAATATCAACGTTTTTATAAATAGTAATGTCTAAAAAGTCTATATCCTTTCTAGATCTTCGGATCTGATGACTTGAGAGAGAAACTCTGAGGAGAATATGTGCCATTTCATATCAGTAAGATATAATCTATAGGCTATATATTATCCAAAGAACAACATGATGGTGATACGGATTGTTTTAAATATAGCTAATGTAACACATGCAATCCCCCCAGCCATGGGTCCTCCCAAGAGTTTTGAAAGTCTAGTGATGTGCCTGGTGTCCTGTGTTAGCATTTAGACAATAAATAAAGATCAAATTCATTCATTCATTCCAGCTGCATCAATTATTACATTAAACGTGTCTTTTTGACGCTGCCAGGAGGAGCTTGATCTATTTAATTTAGAAAACGTTAAAAAAAGCCGTTCTTGTTTGAGTATTGGGCTGGACAAGTACTTATAACAAAATTATATTAAATTAACGACACAATTGTAAATTTAAAGTCACTAATAAAATGAGTTGTGACTGATTGTTCGAACTGCACATCATTACGGTTTTAAACATCTCCGATACTGTTACTTAAATACGTTTTCAAGCACTTCAGGCAAGAGAAAGGGAGGGTTGGCCACCATTTAAATAATGGGAGAAGCTTATTCGTGGGGGTGCTAGCCCTTGTCTTGCCCCAGCCTGCCGCCGCTGTTACAGGCCGGTTGATTTCCGCTGGAATTCCACACGGATTGAAGTAAGTGTTAATTTGTCCAAAAAAAAATTATAAATTGTTTTCAAAAACATGACAGATTCGGGTGGTAATTACATAAGCTTATATGTGCTGTATAAGCAGAGTTGGGTAAGTTAATTTTAAAAGTTACTTTTACATTTGTTAAATGTAATCTGATTACTTTTAGAATTGTAAATGTAATTTACCCAAATCTGTGTATAAGTGAGTAGCCTATGTGATCTAACTGTATATAATTTTCATCCTTTTTTTACTTAATGGTACTTTAGCGTTGCATATGGTAATTGTCCAGTTTGTGGTTTGATTTGCCTACTGGAGGTCTTTTCTCAAGTATTAATTAAAACAAAACAAGTATAGTTTTTCTGGTTGGATGCCAATTAGCCCATTTGATATTTGACATTATGTTGATATTTATCCAGACACTAGTTGGTGATTATTTTCACCAGTAAGACTGGACTATTCAGACATGAAAACATCACTTTAATAACGTATAGGCACGTTTGAATATTGAAATACATGTTGAACCACAATTTATTTCGTATCCCACTTTGGGAATAGCTGGTCTATAACAACAGGACAGAACAAAAATAATGACTATAGTTATCTTGTGTAAAATATTCTACATAGCGCGCCACCGAATATAGTGCACAGGGGGTGTGCCATTTGTAAAAACGTGCATATCGCTTGGTATATTCGCGAAAATACTGTACAATCGTTATTGGTTCAGGGGTTGTGCGTTACCTTCAGGGGTGAACCGCAACGCGCTGACAGCATTATGATGCCAATGCAGAGTAGAGTATGTATACTCCTTCTTCTGATTGAAATTTCTCCTGTGAAGCAGAAAGAACACAGAGTGAGTTTTGCTAATTCAATATAACCACCTAATTTTTTCTTAATGTTCAGGCAAAGTCTCTCATGTTCTTCCAGTGTCACTCACCATAAGCGAATCTTGCCGTCACCATGGCCTGTGGCAATACAGTCCTCTTTAGGGTGACACGAGATACAGGTGAACGTATTGTTGATTCCTTTTTTCATCCCTGACTTCAGGGAAAACCTGCAATTCATAAAAACATACAATTTTAATGATTGCTATGTTTATTATGTTATTTGACAAATCCATCACAAAATACCATAATGTAATGACTATTGATGATGCTCTGTGCTTTCTTTCCCCTTCAGATATCAGCAAACTGTTAAAGCTGTGTGCCGACTTAGTTAATGGCCACCTATTAAATAGATAATCTGCTTTTCAGTGTAGCACTAGTTTCTGCTAGTGAATTAATGTAACACCATAAAATTTCTGACATAGGTCAAACTCTTATTAGTTGGTAACAATCATGCATCTCAGCTATGTAAATATTCTCATTTATTTACACTTATTTTACCAGGTAAGTTGACTGAGAACACATTCTCATTTACAGCAACCACATGCGGAAATGTTTCAAGCATGGTGTCCTCGAAGACAACAACCTCCTGACCAGCCAGAATTTTGTTTACCTATATGACTTCTGGTTCTTGAAGAAATACACCTCAAGCTGTAAACCTTTAGCGGAAGCAATATATTCACCCTGTGAAAAAGTGTGGACAAAAAAATAACAGGGTGTATTTGTTAGTGAACACTGTAGACAACAAATTAAATAATGTTCTGCAATGAAAACTTAAATTTAAAAATACAATGTAGAATGTCACAGATGTAGAATGTCACAGAGCCAAAACCGAACTACTTTCATTGTTTTTCATTAATATCAAGAAATAGCAGTTTTTAAATCATTTGTAAGTTGGCCAGGTGGAAAGAGAAAGTTGTTCTGTTGTTACAGCGCAAATTCTACACATAGTACCTTCAAAATGGAGAAAATTACGCAGATCCCTCTAGGTCAGTGTTAGTCAACTCTAACTCCACAAGGGCCAGAGCCTGCTGGTTCTTTTCTACCCCATCGTTAACTGCACCGACCTTGTGTAACAGGTCTAAACAAGTCCCAGGTTAGAAAGTTGCAATGAAAACACGTGGAACTGGCTTCAAGGGCCAGAGTTGACTACGCCAGCTCTAGGTGTAGCCCTATACACTAGACCAGTGGTCTTCAAACCCTTCCATGGAGGGCTTAGGGTATGCTGGTTTTTGGTCTTTCCCTTCAATTAGAGCATATTTAGGACCTAGACTGCCAGGTGAGGGGAGATCCTAACCAATTAGTGAGGTACTCTATCAGGCTTGTACAAGGTAAAAGCAAAAACCTGCATACACTACGCCCTCCATGGAAGGGTTTAAGGGCCACTGCACTAGACCCTTGCTAATCCGGCCCTTAATAAACTGGCCTTTCAATTATCCGGCCATCTTCCTGCAGTACCATAATAAAACAACCAGACGTGCAGTACTGAGAATTCTAGTAAAGTGTTTGCTTGACAACACAACAAGCATTTTCATTATATCAGACAAAAATGTACATTACTGTTTCCTGTCTACACTGTAAACCAGTGACTCTGCTGAATTCATTTAACCATGGCACTAGCCACAGCAAAGTAATTGCCGCCACAGCAAGAATATTGGTAATTGACATTGCTTGGTATAACGACACACTGTTCTTCTCGTTATTGATCTATTGTGACTAACAGCACATTCTCTCCTGAGCAACAAGCCAGTGAGTGCACTTCTATGCAGACAAGAGACGCGAGAAGCATTGTTCTGCCTGCAGTGCGAGACAAACCTCACCTCAGAGTAGGAGGAACACCGGAAAAAGTTCAAGGTACCAACTGTTTGTTTACAAGCTACATTAATCAGCATGCTAAAACATACATTATGTTTTAGCATGCACTTTGTTTTTTCACGTATTGAGTACTGTAATGCTTTGCTGGCTGGAGGGTCTAAAGCTACCCTAAGTAAATTACAGTTTAATTCAGCTGCTAGAATTCTGACTAGGACCAGTGCAAGGGACCACATTACACCTATCATGGAAAAATTGCACTGGCTTCCTATTAGTTTTTGTATTTATTTTAAAATTCTCATGCTCACTTATAAGGCCTTGAATAATTTGGCCCCTCAATCTTTGTGAGTTTTAAACATTTAAAACATTAAACTTGACGATTAGTTAGCTTTCCTGCAATTCTCTATCAAACATAGCATATTTATTAGCTAAATGGCTCCAGGTTGTTGTGTTACTAGACTAACAGATCCATATTTTTGTTGCCTTGCCAAGTAAACAAATTAATAAAATCCTAATTATTATTCCATTAATATAGTGTATGTGTCGATATTTTAAACGTGTATAAATGCCTATGTAAATGATGAAATATTATTTTCCAAATACGTTGGCTTGACTAGCCATTTTTCATTGGCATGACACAGGACTGGTGGTAGCCCTCACTTCACCTTCTCCGGACAAGGTGTTTTCCACATGGCCCAAACAATCGGAAAGGGGATTCATCAGAGAAAATGTCTTTACCCCAGTCCTCAGCAGTCTGTACCTTTTGCATAATATCAGTCTGTCCCTGATGTTTTCCTGGAGAGAAGTAGTGATGTGCGCTCGACACTCAAGTGTCGACACAGTCTCAATGTTTGACACATCACTGCATCGGAACAACGTATTGAGACGCGTTTCAAAAACACTGCTGGTCACATGACAAAGTGTCGTCGAAACACTTTGAACGATACCTGTGTCGCAATGGTCAAAAACACTTACGTATCCGGTATAATACGAGGCAGCAAAAATGAATTTTGAATGCGTGAGACCGTGGCTGAGAGATTTGTGAGATTATTGCAAGATTGAGCCATCAGACACAAGATGGACCAACGACATCAGATGTTTATTATTATTATTGGATATATATTTATATCTTTGACATTCTGTATAAATCCTTTACTCACACACACACACAGTCAACTGCGTATCCCGGCAAGGGGTCGCAGGCCTTTTTACAAATTGATATTTGTTTCATTGCCAGGGGTTGGTGATAACCTGTGGTCACTCCTGGAAAACAGAGTCAGTGACACCAGGGGAATACAGAGTGCTAGTGCCAATGCTATGGTTGAAGATCAACGGTAAACATCTTAGCAGATGCATACCTGGTCTTAAATTGGTGGTGGGCGAAATTTACACAGGTCTTCCCTCACCTATATTAACATGCAATGGTCCATTTAGCAATCCCTGTGAGAATTTTTGTCTGCCTTACGAGACAAAAAAATGAATCGCCTGAGCACTGTGGAAAATATAACGTCATTTGACTTAATCGGGAGTCGAACTGGCAACCTTGTGGCCACAAGTCTGGCTCCTTAACCACTGAGCCATCTTCGCCTTGCTATTGCACAATCATTACTTCATATCTTCATGACACCAATCCATACAATATCAATGTACATTTTATACAGTTTTATTCCCACTCTCGTCAGATCAGCGAAGGTCACATAAGTTTGATGTTTAGGAAACACTCCAAATTAAGATGATGTATGGCATTATGTTGGGAACGTGTTCATTGTCTCAAAAGATTCTATTTCATTCAATGACCCACAGTGTTGACATATTACAATTATCAATCCGTTTCGAAACTGTAGTTTGTGATGGAGGATGTGAATCGTTCAGTCCTGCCACAGTAGCATCTGTCTGACCATGCCATGGTGGAATTACTGTTTTTAAAGTTGCCAGCAGATGTCACTGACAGGTAATGCCTCGTTTTGACCATCACTAGAGAGAAGTGGCTTCTTTGCTGCCCTTCTTGACACCAGATCTTCCTCCAAACATATTTGCCTCAATGCATGTACAGATGCACTCACACCTGCCTGCTGACATTCCTGAGCAAGCTCTGAATCGGTAGTGCCCCGATCCCGCAGCTGAATTAACTTTAGGAGACAGTCCTGGCACTTTCTGGACTTCCTTGGGTGCACATTCTTCACAGCAATTTAAACTCTCTCCTTGAAGTTCTTGATGACCCGATAAATGGTTGATTTAGGTGCAATTATACTAGCAATATCCTTGCTTTTGAATCCCTTTTTGTGCATAGCAATGATGATGGCAGGTGTTTCCTTGCAGTAACCATGGTTGACAGAGGAAGAACAATGATTTCCTCCTTTTGAAGCTTCCAGTCTGTTATTCTAACTCAATCAGCATGACAGAGTTTTCTCCAGCCTTGTCCTCGTCAACACTCTCACCTTTGTTAATGAGACAATCACTGACATGATGGCAGCTGGTCCGTCTGTGGCAGGGCTGAAATGCAGTGGAAATGTTTTTTCTTGGGATTAAGTTTATTTCCATGGCAAAGAGGGACTTTGCAATTCATCTGATTACTCTTCATGACATTCTGGAGTATATGCAAATTGCCATCATCAACACTCAAACAGCAGACTCTGAAAAATAGTATTTGTTTCATTCTCAAAACTATTGACCATGACTGTAGGTGTACTGCGCTATTTGCATTGCGTTTTCTTTTTTCCACATTAATTCCATTACCTCTAAACTTGCCGAATCCTTCTCACGCACATATAGTATGTGTTCCGGGACCTTCGGATTTACAGTGAGGCAAGCGCAGGAAACAGAGTTACATGCACTCTCAGTCAACCGGCACTCTCACTAATCTGGCATGCCTCTGTTCAAGGAATGGCCGAATTAGGAAGAGTCAAGTGTATGCCTCTGCTGGCTCTTAAAGGAAACACTCAATTTCAGTGAAAGCAAGGTTTACCAATTGAAAATGTTCAAAACTTACAAACATATTTTGCCTTTAATTAAACAAAAAATGTGCATGAAGATTGTTGTAATATATCCGATAAATGACAAGTAACACTAGACCAAGATGTTTGTTGCTAGACACTTGTAAGTAGGTTACAGGAGTCCGAGCAACAAATCACATATTCCACATACCCCTCTTCCAAAAGAGGCTGCCCCAGGGTGGGGGCTGACATCACAGAGCACTGCCGAGAGCTCCCGTGCCTCTATGTCCTGGTCCGCACTGCGGGGCAGATTAACAGCCACTATCTGAAACAGCTCTGAAGATACACAACACATCCAGGTCAGATGGCACAAACAACATTCTGCACCCATAGACATAGAAATGAATAATGACATAAAATGAAACATTTAGTCTGATTGCAAAGGGCCTATGTCGGCTACACAAACATTTTGCAGCAAATGTTAAAGCGTAACTCTTTCCAAAATTCAACCTAGGTCAAATCACCTGTTGAATGGGAGTGATGGGGCACTACTATGATAGCTCTCAAAATCGCTCTTTTTAAAACACTAAGGCTTGACACAACATGAAACTTTGCTTGAAGTATCACCAGGAGCTGTACACTTGAACTTGAGCTTTGAGAACATTGTGTGTACACAGAGGCAAAAAAGCAGCCACCAGAAACACAAACTGTTTAGGTGAGTTGTACAAAACCTTTTCAGTAAAGTCTGTGTACAACAATGTTCTCAGTGCTCAAGTTCATGTGTACAGACCCTAGTGATACTTCAAGCAAAGATTCATGTTATGTCGAGCATTCTTAGTGTTTTCAAAATAGCGATTTTGATGCTATCATAGTAGTGCCCCTCACTGCCATTCAAAATGCGATTTCACCAAAACCAAAAATACAGAAAATGTATAAGTGGCGTTTTCATCCTAATCATACTTTCAACTGAAAGTTTGACTCGGGTACATTAACAAAAAGACCTTAAGTTGCATCTTGGTGAGAGTTATGCTTTAACCATTTCTATGTACTTACCAGAGAATTTTTCAGTTGCCATGCGGATGACAACAAAGACCACTCCTGCATGTTTTTCAGAGACATGTATGGAGTATATAGGATACCCGATAATGAATGTCTGAAAGACCAGAACAGGCTAGTTATAAAAGCAAGAAGCAAATAAAAAGGACTGATAAAATCTAGGCAAAGACTGATGTTGTATATACCTTGATGAGGATGCCATCTGTGAAGTCCCACAATCGGACAGTGCCATCTGCTGAGCAAGAATAAGCCTGCAAGGGAGTGTAACAATGTCACACGTGTACACAAGATATTGCAATATAAACACTCCTCAGACACATAGAAGGGACAACAAACTATGTTCCTGCTAAAACAAATATTTAGCAAACACATAAAACTGTAATAGGCAAACCTGCAGGTGGTTGGAAGGGTTGAGCACAACGCCTGTCACCAGGTCTGTGTGTCCATGCAAATCCTGGACACATTCCTCTGTGCTGGTACTGTATACTTTCACCGACTCCCCAGAAACACACAACAGGTACCTACAGAAAACCGGATATAAATCAATTTTAAGATGTCTGATCCTTGATCATTATAAGCTAGTTAGTAGTAAATAGGAATACTTAGTGGTAACTGGCTAAGTGGCGAATAACCTCATTTGATTCAACACCAAATGTAACCAGCTACGTTGTGAGCTATCTACTGCTGTAATGTTAGTAACTAACTAGATACGTTACTAACGGTATTGAACGTTGTTAAGAGCAGTTCAGCGATATAATATGTGGCTGGTCTGGCTAGTTAAAATTCATGACTGAAATATGCTTGTTGTTGTAGTTCCCTACATTAAATAGTTAACTATTTGGCTAGCTAATTTAGCAAATAAGCTAGCAACTAAAATCGCCAGGGCTAACATCAATACACAACTAGCTTTCACACACAGCCTGTAGCTAAAATATGCACACAAACATAGCTACCTGGAATCATTTGTGAATATTGGCTCCCTAAAGTTTATTTTGCTGCCACCGCGGTGAACCACGCGGATTCCTGTGTGCTCCACCATCTTTCTAAATTTCAACTATGACCCCAGCCTCTGACTCACCAACAGAAGCCACGCGCATGTGTGAACGGCTGCGTTGTGTCGTTTGCAAATGGTTGTCGCCCTCAAGCGTTCTCCTTTTTCTTCTTTGAGTTTGCTTGTAGATCACAACCGACTTAAGGGGTGGAAATTTAGTTTAGTTTAACTTTTATTTTACTAGGCAAGTTGACTGAGAACACTTTCTCATTTGCAGTAACGGCCTGGGGAGAAGGGTGCAGAGGGAAATGAAATGAGCCTATTGAAAGATAGGGATGATTAGGTTTGTACAGGGATGCCGACAGGAATCTGTGGGCCCAGGACAAAATCCACATGTAGGGCCCCATGCTAAAAAAAATTTACTGTGCAAAAACAAAATTTGGACTGGGCCCGGGACAACATTCCTGGTTGTCCCCCCCCGTCAGCTGCCCTGGGTTTGTATACAATGCAATGCAGAAAACGGCACTCACAACTGAGATTAATGTCCTTCAATTATTTTAATAATTATAATAACAAGCAGTAGTCGACAAACGTACATGTTTCAGCCACCGCCTTCGTCAGGGTTTGACATGATTAGGTTGCCATGATGGGGCCAGATTGGAAATTTTTTCAGGACACCGGGGTTAAACACCCCTACTCTTACAAATAGTGCCATGGGATCTTTAGTGACCACAGAGTCAGGACACCCGTTCAATGTCTCATCTGAAAGACGGCACCCTACGCAGGGCAGATGTTCCCTTCACTGTCTTGGGGCACTGGGAGAGATCTCTAGACCAGAGGGAAGAGTGCCCCCTACTGGCCCTCAACACCACTTCCAGCAGCACTGGCTCCCATCCAGGGACTAACCAAGCCTGACCATGCTTAGCATTAGAAGCAAACCAGCGGTGCAATACAAGGCTCTATGCTACTGGCCATCTACTGTACCGGAGTGTGAGTACCCGGTCACGCCCACCCAATTCATAGTCTCAACAACTGGGGGTGCAGATGGTTCAGTGGGTAGGGAGTCAGACTTGTAGTCAGAAGGTTGCCAGTTCGATTCCCGAATGAGCCAAATGTCATTGTGTACTTGGGCAAGACACTTCACCCTAATTGCTCCCAGGTCGTTGCTGTAAATAAGAAACTGTTATTAGTCAACTCACCTGGTTAAATAAAGGTTAAATTAAAATTAAATTAAAACTCTCATTATGTACCTGTCTGATTAGTTGCGTGATGCTCCGCATGCTCTCCCTCACTCTGTGGTCTGGAGCCTTGTGGTAGGGCCTTATCTTGAAAATAATTATTAGAAACAGAATTAAATAACTTATACTATGTATACTTTACTTTTCACTACTAAGAAACACACTAAAACAACTGAACAATTTAATGCAGCCAGTTGACTTTTCATAGACTGTGGCTTAACTCAATGATTCTGGTAGATTTTTGTTATGATTTGGTGCCATAAATAATATTTGCTTTATATACAGTATATGGATATATTGTATAAAGATTAAAGAACAATTACAACATGTTATAAAGCGCCATACCAACCCTTATTTCAATACAGCTGGTTAAATTATTTAACTTTTTCCCCAGGTACTCAAATGCTCTGTGAACTGGAATGTTTGTTGTTAGTCCAGTGGGGGTAGTTGTGTACCCAACTCCCTAAAAATATCTGTAGTGAAGCCACTTAAAATAAACTTGATCTGTAAAGGTTAAATGACTATCAGACTATTTTGAATATGCCATTCCTCTAAAAAATATTAGAAAAAGTAGTCTCCCAGCAACTCAATGCATTCATAAAGACTAATAATACTTTGGAAAGCCACAGTCTGGGTTTAGTTCCTATCGTAGTACTAAGACTGCACTGTGAAGATGATAATCAACCTCCAAGTATCATCTGACCAAGGCTGTGCTTCTGTTCTTGTGGTACGTTTCTTTAGTGCTGACTGTGCAACCATTGACCTGAAAATTATTTTAGAAAGATTGAAAACATATATTGGACTATGTGGACATGTTCTGTCAAGGTTTAGATCATATCTATCAGAAAGATTTCAGTTTTCATCTGTGGATTGTCTGTCTCCAAAAAATCAAAAGTATCCGTTCCTTCGGGATCCATGTGGCGTAGTGGGCTAAGTTGCTGCATTGCAGGACATTCTACGTCATGATGGCCAGTGGTTGGAGCCTGACCATGGATTCTCTGACTTTCCTCGGACCTCCTACACGAGGCAGCGCAAACTGGCATAACGCTGCCCGGGATTTGGATTAGATTATCTATCCTGCCATGTCGCTCTCCATTGTCTCCTTGTGTTCAGATCGGGCGCCTGTTAGTTCAATTGTGGGAGTATAGTTGGTGAACGTAATCATCTCGTGCATGATCTGACTAAAGGCTTCCGTGTTGGATGAACAGTGCGAAAAGACTTGGCGGCTGGGTGACATGTGGTTGGATGAACCATGTGCATGCCCATCGCCATCCCACAGATCTGTCCAAGAATGACTGCAACACACTCCAAAAACTTTGTGAGAGTCGAATGTTTACCAATGTGTAACAACACCTTTTCTTTTAATAACACTTATTAAGCATTTGGGCAATGAAGACACTATTTGGTTAAATTTAGCAAGCGGAATGTTCCCCCAGTCATCCATTATGCATGTCTTCAGCTCAGGGCCGGCCCCAAGCATAAGCGAACTAAGCGGCTGCTTGGGGCCCCATGGCCACCAGGGGGCCCCCAATCGAATGCACAGGTGACTCTGCATGGTGGGAGTGGGCCCCCAAATCAAATTCTACTTAGGGCCCCCAAAAGGCTCGGGCCGGCAATGCCTCAGCTGCACGACTGTACTGGGCCTTTGTTGCCTTATTTTAAGATTCATAATGCACCATTACCCCATGTTATCTGGACAGAATGTGGTTTGGTATTGTCCTGCTGGAAGATGGATGTTATGTCCAAAAACTATTTGAAATGTTGACTCGTCTGATCACAATACACAATTACACTGTGCTACTGTCTATCTCAGATGAGACCGAGCCCAGAGAAGCTGGCGGCGCTTCTGGACGGTGTTGATGTATGGCTTCTGCTTTGCATAGTAAAGCCTAATACTTCCCAATATTTTCTTGACATAGCATGGGTAACTTCACATCTGTGAGATTTTGTGTCTATGGGGTAAATACATTAAAATTTCCTTTGTGCTTGATACACAACTTTTGAGACAATTTCTTTTTTATATTGTGTGCAAATGTCACATCCATAATGCTGGAATTGCCCTCATATTACTTTAAATTTAAAATTCAGAAAGCACATTAGTGTTATGACATTGATCTCTGCTTCTAAGTTAATGGCACAATTAGAGGATGATTCCTCCAAAACAAAAATAAAAAGCTGCAGTACCGATGATTAAAGAGAGGGTGCACTCTTTCATTTCTAAACACATTCCAGACCGGGGCACCCTCTGAAATAATTAAATGGCAACGAAGTGAGAAGTTTCCAGAAGAATAACTGCAGGGAGCTTTTATACCTTAGCTTTCTGTAACCACATGCAAAAGAACATGTGTCTTTGTCTGGGTGTGGGTATTGTTTCAAAATAAAACCCCTTTACAGTCACATATCTCTCTTCATTGTCAGAAAAAAATATTAGGTTTAATAGATTCCTGTAATAAACAATAGGCTATAATATCATTATATAAGATAATGTTGTTGATAACTATTTAAATTTAACCATATATACAAAACAGTCAAACTAGAAAAGTATGACATAACACTATACACTTTGGAGAGAAGAGCAGTGAAAAAGGTTATGTGTGAAGAGGACAGGAGATCAGTAACGTGTTCTCTTTTCTCAAGCCGTCATAGATAAGAGGCTTTGCCCTGAAAGGGCCTGCAATCCAATTTCCTCATTGGGCACCTCTTGTGGTTTCTAGTTGTGCTTCCTCGCCGTCATAGCTGGAGGCAAGCTTGAGTAATAGATCATAAGTGGCATGGTCCTGTTGGATGTATGCAGCCAATGAAAAGCTGTGGAATGAACATGATAATACTTATAAATGGGTTTGTTAGCATTTCTTTTCTACCCGAGGGCTGACTGAACATATAGAGGCATCTCATCTGTTTCACACCTAGCACTTCAACAGTCAGCTAACAAAAATGTACAATATTTTCCAAAGCTAATTCGACCAGCTGGATGAGGGAGAGCATGTTTCAGTCACTCCCAGAAATAATTTTCTTTCTTGTCAGATTGAAAATCGGTTGCGACTTCAGTGAACTAAATTATTAACCAGGCTTCCATGGTATATATTCTGTACAATTGGTTGATGTCAGAATGTAGGCAATAAATATTTTTTCCATTTATTATGGCTTCTATAAAAAATATATGCAAACTGAAAAACTCGTCCCTAACAAAATATCCAGTCATCGTCTTTATTTTCAACACAGTTTTCATTCCATCGTTTGTTACTATGATTTGTGTGATTACAGTAGGCCTATACATTCTTGGGAGAAAATCATGAGAAAAGTCCAACCGACGGAAGAAATGATGCAGGATAAAATTAGCAATCAACAGCCAATCAAGAAACGCGACCAATCCGCCCTAATTACATTTCCACCAATAGGACTTTAAAGGGCGTGAGCGAGGGAAGGGAGACTACATCGTAGCCTACAATTCCGTTATTTCAGCAACACATATATTATCCTAGCAACACGAACGCAGATTTTTTTTCAAAATAATAGCGCTCATTCCCGTGCATTATATAATCGTTGTGAATTCATTGTAAAGCTAGTGAATTGTAATCAAATCAAATTTTATTATGTGTTTAATGAACTATTAAAATAGTTTAAAAATGTCTATTGAAAAATGTGTAATATTCTTTTAATAACAAAACTATTGCCATAACACATGCTATGAATAAATGTTGAGTAGGATGTGTTTTATCCAAAAATAGTATCAAATCCTTCAGTAATTGAGGCAATATAGCCAGCAACACAAAAACAGGGATTCACTCTCTCCCATTGAACTCACTATAGGCTGCATATGAAAATTGCACTATAACACAAAAACGATCCAAACTGACAACAAAACTGCTATGGATAATTTCCACTAGGGTCTGTTCTATACAGAAAATGGTCTCATATCCTCCAGGACTCGTTGTGACATAGCCAGCAACACAAAAACAGGGACCCACCTACCTATCTCCCATTGTTACCTGCTGATATACTAGCTAGCCTCTCTAACTATACAAAGTATGGTCTGCCTAAATAGTAGTAAAAAGTATAATTTCCTTCCTAGCAAGGCATTTGGAAGGTTAATTGCAGCTCCACTCTTTCTGGCAAGAACATTTACAGTTGGTATTGAGTATAGTTCAGCCAGATGCACCAGCAAGTTAAACAGCCATTAACTTTTGGCCTGAATTACACTATTATGGGTTATTCCTGAGCAAATGGAGGTGTGCATATTTAATGAAGATGTGTACCTATTGTCTTGGAAAGGGGCTGTTTTTGCAATTGAAATAACTCAATATTTAGTCATCAATGTAGTCTATACTGTCTAGCAATAGCTGTCAACAGTTTTCATTCAATACAGCCAGCTACCTGCACCATACAGTGTTCTCCACGATTATTGGAACCCCTAGTCACATGAACAAAATAGAGTTAGTAAAAATGCATCTTTTAGTGAATTGTCACAATTAAAGAATTACAAACATCCAACCTTTAATTGCAGTACACCATCAAAAAAGGATTGTTTCTAATAAAACCACGTGTGAATACCACCAGCAGGCAGATTGAGAAATTCTCATTAAGTTTCAAGATCATAACGAATACAAGGCAGGTGGTAATCACTGCATGTAATCATGAGTAAAACATAATTCAAGACAAAATTCTTTACAAGAAAACAATTACACACTTACTGATTTTACCTACCTTATACCAGCTGGCTTAACTAACTAACCAAAGTTCATGGAGTGGTCCGCCTACATTTTTTTCTCCCCTCTTGTACAGTTCACACAGGACCTGCCTTGTCAGCAGCTCTGCAACTCATTGGACAGATGTGGACAGATTCATCCAACCACACGTCGGCTAGCCGGCCTAATCGTTACGGTACTGATCCACTTGTCCGACACGGCAGTTGGGTGTTGTAGCAAGGCTACCCTTCATTCATACGTTGATGGGTGTTCCTCAAATACAGCTGCGGGCTACAGCCACCATCAGTTTCTCCATTGATTCACCACGAGCCTTCCCCCATCTCCTCTGTGCTCTACTTCTATTGGATAGTCGCTTCGCGTTCAATGGATTCATTTGCATAAAGCTGGGAATTTTCATCTTTTCTGTCGCGCAACATTTTCTCAAATGCAGTGCTGCCTTCCCTTGATGCTATGCGGGCATGTTGAAGTGTAGCACAGAAGTGTAGCACGGACAAGTGGATCAGTACCAGTACAACCTGCTCCTCCAACACTGAAGCATTTTAGTGTGGCAAGGTAGATAATCGGACTGAAAATCCCCTCCAGTGCTAAGCCATTATGCGCTGCCTCGTGCTGTATTTCTGAGCAAAGTCAGAGACGCCATAATCAAGGTTGTATGTATGATAATGATGCTAAAGCATAAGCTCTGGCAGTTAATGCCTGCAGTATACTTAATGCACCCGACCGGGCACGTGCCAAAGTTAAGTCAAAATGGCGCGCATCACTCTTTTTTTTCAGTGGCGCGTGACAAAACGGAAACAGGAAGCATGGACGAGTTCGAGGACACAGTAAACGATTCATGATATCACAGTTAATGGTTCATAATAAAACTGTAAATGGTTCATAACAACACAGTTAAGATAATCTTAGCCAGTGTTGACATTAACTTCAATGCTGCCAGTTCTGCCATCGTTTACCTTTTTCTTCTTCTTCCAGTCCGTGAAAATATCAAAGTCGGTAGCCTCTTCTCAGTTGCGACACCTCTGTTCAGGAGAAGACTGCAACTTGTGTCGCGAGCACCACACACAAGTATAAATAGTTACGGTGCTTCCTTGACGTCACTTTGGCGCGTGCCAGGTCGGGAATCTGTAGTATACTGTGCGCTTAACGCAGGTGTGAACGGCCGGGTGGTAACCAAACCCCCCTTCCATTTGTCTGGGATGTCCTGAATACAGCTATCATTTAATAGGCCTGTAAAGTAGGACGGTGTGTTGTTTTAACCAGGTAAATAGATCTAGGGACAGCAGACACAACTTGTTTGTTCTCCTTGCTTTGACAAGCTCACATTTCTATAGTGGAATCAACCTTCAACACAATTCCAATTTTGCAGAGGTTTCTTCATCAGGTATGCAATGTGGTCTCAATTTGATCTTCGACTGTCTAATTTAAAAAAATTGACCGTCGTTCTCCATTATGATGTAAACATGTCTTAAGGTGTGCAACTGTACGGGGTCGACGTTGTCGCATTTTCCATTTTAAAATTCTCACATTCTCTATTTGGGACAGATCAAGACTGCAGCCATGCACTGAAATGTGCCTGGAATGCACTGCTTCCTTATGCCTGCAGTATACTTAACGCACCCGACCGGGCACACGCCAAAGTGACGTCAAAATGACGATTTTGCTGACGTGCGAGGATTTTGAGCGCGCGAGCCAAGGGTGCGCATTACTCTTTTTTGTTCAGTGGCGCGTGACAAAACCGAAACAGGAGCATAGATGAGTTTGAGTGCACAGTAAAATATTCATAATAACACAGGTAATGGTTCATAATAAAACTGTAAATGGTTCATAACAACACAGTTACGATAATCTTAGCCACAGTTGAAATTAACGTCAATGCTGCTGCCAGTTCTACAATCGCTTACATTTTTCTTCTTCTTCTAGTCTGTGAAAATATAAAATTTGGTAGCCTCTCCTCAGCTGTGATACCTCTGTTCAGAAGAAGACTGCAACTAGTGTCGCTAGCACCACGCACAAGTATAAATAGTTACGGTGCTCCCATGACGTCACTTTGGAGCGCGCCAGGTCGGGAATCTGTAGAACTGAATTTGATATTTTCACGGACTAGAAAAATATGAAAAAGGTAAACGATGGCAGAACTGGCAGCAGCATTGACATTAGGATTATTAGGAACACCCATTCAATTTCTCCTTAATGCAATGATCTACTCAACCAATCACATGGCAGTTGCTTCAATGCATTTAGGGGTGTGGTCCTGGTCAAGACAATCTCCTGAACTCCAAACTGAATGTCAGAATGGGAAAGGAAGGTGATTTTTTTTGCCAGACGGGCCAGTCTGAGTATTTCACAATCTGCTCAGTTACTGGGATTTTCATGCACAACCATTTCTAGGGTTTACAAAGAATGGTGTGAAAAGGGGAAAACATCCAGTATGCGGCAGTCCTGTGGACGAAAAATGCCTTGTTGATGTTAGAGGTCAGAGTAGAATGGACCGACTGCTTCAAGCTGATAGAAGGGCAACTTTGACTGAAATAACCACTCGTTATTTCCGAGGTATGCAGCAAAGCATTTGTGAAGCCACAACACGCACAACCTTGAGGCGGATGGGCTACAACAGCAGAAGACCCCACCGGGTACCACTCATTTCCATTACAAATAGGAAAAAGAGGCTACAATTTGCAAGAGCACACCAAAATTGGACAGTTGAAGACTGGAAAAATGTTGCCTGGTCTGATGAGTCTCGATTTCTGTTGAGACATTCAGATGGTAGAGTCAGAATTTGGTGTAAACAGAATGAGAACATGGATCCATCATGCCTTGTTACCACTGTGCAGGCTGGTGGTGGTGGT
>JACXGM010011484.1:5571-25077 GCA_016801145.1 Umbra pygmaea | reverse complement strand
TCATTAGTAAACATTGTAAGATCGCAATAACACCAGTTGTTTAAAACGGCTTTGGCCACTACAATGAACGAGTTAGACTTGGCTTTTTGTCTAAAAGAGGGACAGAAGACGGTGCTCGAATTGTTCCTTTTTAGGAAGGACGTTTTTGCTGTTTTTGCAAGAGTTTAATCTACCAGTTAGCTCCGCCATAGGTGCTTAGTGAAAAACCACTGGTGATAGGTCGTAGTTATATCCAATTGCGTACAGTGAGATTTTCAAATGCATACTTGGTGCCGCCCCTCGAGCTGGGTCATTTTCATTACTAGATCCCAGACCCATATCTCCTCCGGATTTGGGTCTGGTTTTTTCCAGGCTACTTCTCTAGCAAGATACGTCACCTCTCTTGACTTATGGCATGTCCTGCACAGGAGGAAACTCTCTCAGATGGTGTCAAAGAGGCCTGTACACACAGGTATGAGTTTGAAAGGGCACACAAATTGATTGGGGAGGCAGTCATGCTTCCCCCCACCACCAGGCTACAGGGTCTTGTTCTGATTAGATTGAAGGCAGACTCTTGTAAATCTCAATCTCTTTTGGACCTGTTTAACAATGGAGAGGTCAGTGCTTGTAGTGGTCGTTGGCTGAAGTAGCTCTTGGTCCTCATCCTCATAAAGCTCCTCTAGGGGTAACTTCTTGGCAGGCATTTTGTGAAAAGGAGGCTGAAAAACACACAAAAGCAGTATTTAGACAAACATGCTTCAAAAAATGCATTCACTTTAGATCCAAGTTGAACTTACATCATGTTCTTCTGCCATGTCAACCTCCTCATGGTAATCCGCTCTTTCCTGAAGTAAAGACATTTTGTTGTACATAATAGCATAGCAATACTTTATCATAGAAACTGTAACATGGCAAACATCGAAAACAAGGATAACCATAAAATATCTGTTCAATTTCATTGCCAACTGCTGCTTTCTCCAACCGGCCCAAGCATCAGCACATCTAAGTTTGCCTTTGAAGCGAGGGTCCATCAAAGTGGCCTCCTGGAGGAAGTTCTGAATGTTTTCATTCTGTAAGGAAAACAGGACAAATGATTTAGTGTCTACCAGTGAAAATTATGTGGTTTGCTCTCTCTTTGTAGGCAAAAGCTCTTAACGGAAATGGAAAATACCTGGTATCGTTTTTCCATATCTCCCCAGACCTTCTTTTTCAAAGCACTGGTAAAAATTGTGTCCTCTTTAGCCACCCTGAAATGTGCCTCCAGCTTAGTCAGTATGGGGAGAATTTGGCCACATGTGGGGGACCGCTCACTGGATACACAGAGGGTTGAGGTGTACAACAAATTCATGATTTTAACAAAATCCTCTGCCTTCTGGAAGTCGTCATCTAAAAAAAGAAGATATGAAGATAAGAATAAAATATAAACTATTATGTTGTTACCCATTGTTTCACAACTGATCTTTTTGTCCATCATCTCACCTGTCTTTCTCCATTGGCTTCCTAAGTCGTTGGTCAAGTGATGCTGCCTGGATGGCTGGGTACCGCCCAACGATCGCTCCACCATCAGGAAAAGGGAGTTATCCATCCAGATAATGTTGTGTTCTGGCAGATCTGTAACACAAATACACATATTGAATTACAATATACAATCTACGGAAGATGTTTAAAACAAATATAACTTTTTGAGATTTATAAGGCTACGCTACTTACCAAGTAGTCACTGCTTTTCCCGCATGACACGTTTAGCCACGGTGGACCTTTTCTTCCACACCATGACAGCTCGAAGTCTGGCACACCACATTGTAATGGCACTGATTCTGTAAATCTTCTGTGCTGCCAGGTTTAGGGTATGGGCAAACCACCCCACCTTTAAAAGCTTCAGATTCTTCAGTGCAACATTCATATTGCTGGCATTATCTACTGTGGCGGCTACAATTTTAGTGTTGATCAGGAATTCCTCCAGAATGCCTTTTATCTCGACTGTCACCACAAGGCCTGTCTGTGACTCATACACAGCTTTGGTGGTTAACACCTTCTGTTTAATGTGGCCATATCTGATATAGTGCACAGTAACTGTTAAATAGTGGTCCTGTGCCACACTGGTCCACCCATCACATGTAATAGCAACCTTACTCACGTGCTAACATTTTGTTTTACAACAGTGTACCATGCAGGAATAAGAGTAGTATACAGTGCATCCCTGGATGGAGGTCGGTATTGAGGATTAAAGGCAGTGGTCATCTCTCTGTATTAAATAAAAGAGAGATGACCACTGCCCTTAATCCTCAATACCGACCTCAATACTGACCTCCATCCAGGTTTTCACTGTGTGTACAAGGCAGTCTATCAGCAGTGATTGTTAGAGTGCCTGTCGGAGAGTAGCGCGGACACTGGCAGAAAACGAAGAGAGAAAAAAGAGACTGCGGCTTCTGTTTCATAAATCTACTTCACCCTGTGTAGATATTTCTTCACTGTTGGGCCACCGTGTGTCAGACCTGATGCACAAGCTTGAACCTCTTCCTGTCTGCTCTCTCATGCTCTGTCGGCTAATCTGTGCTGCTGCTGGATAGACCGTCTCGTGACACAAACTCTAAATAACTTTTATCTACTTCAGGCAGCTACTGTAGATACATAGACAATGATGATTTAAACATTTTTGGGTCTTACATTTTATTTGTTGTAGTCTTAAAAAGCATCAAATATATCTTTGAAAATGGTGCAAGAACCCTGGTTTGTATTTTAGGTGCATTATTTACATGCTGAAGTAGTCACACTGTATTAAGATAATGCAATTAATAGTTGGTATATTGTTATTATTTGCTATATATAATTCCTATGCATTGTGTATGGTAGGCATCACAATGTTATATATTTCTTTGCAGAACCACAAATGTAATTGTTTAACATAATTAACACACATAACATGCTATTTTTTTAGCAGGAATTGAGGACTAACAGTAATTATTTCCCAAAATCAGTCAGATTGTTCTGCTTTGGTCCTTGTAGGGAGAGTGGAAAAGAAGGACAGGTGGAAGACTGGACAGAAGGATGAGTGAAATAGATAAGAGCAAGAAAGGGCAGTGAGACGAGAGTGAGAAACTAAGGGAGAGTAGAGTGAAGGGACAAAGGAAAAGGAATACAAGTGAACAGAGGAGGACAAAAAAGTTAAAGATAATGTATTATTTTATAAAATGCTTAGTCAGTGTATCCAACCATAATGTTTATTATATTGCCAGATTCCAGACAATCCCACTTACAAATATGAATATATATTTGTACTGGTATGCTTCCTAGTGACATTAATGCAAAAAAAATTAAAAAACTATTCCACCTGTGTGTGCATGGTTAAAACTCTCAAGTGCAAAATAGTTCAGGTTACAGCACAAATATTTCCATCCATAGATAAGAATAATCATGTGGAACCTCTGAATTTTATTTCAAAGTGTACCAGATTAATGCATCTAAATGTGAAAATAGATAAAATGTTCTTAAAGGGGAGCATGTCCATGGACCCCCCTTAGGGGGGGATTGTGCCCCAGCGCAGCTCTAGGTCTAGTGACGCACCTGGGGCAGTGTAACGTCCAGCCCTGGATGGGCTGTGAAGGGACTGTTTCGTTTGGTTTGCTCCTCTATGTGTCTTGTTCCTAGTGTGTTTGTATTATGTTCTCAGTGTTTTTCAGTGTTATAAACTGTGGTTTAATTAGTTTGTTTATTTCACGTGTTCCTTTTGAGTTACTGCTCTGTGTGTTCTTGCTTAGATTTCTCTCTTGTGTGTCCTGTGTTTTAGTGTTCTAGTTGCTTCCCTATGTGTGTCTGGTATGTTGCGGTTCCCCCTGGTGTCCCTTATGTGTCATGCAGGTGTTTCGTTTATATACTGTCATCACCATGGTTCCCTGTCTATGTTGATTACGTCCCAGGTGTCTTCCATACCCCGGGCCCTCTGTCCCTCCTGACCCCGGGCCTGCTGTTTCCCCTCTTCCCTGGCCCCCTGACTTGCGGGTCCCCGGGTCCTTTGAACTGCCTGTCCCTCTGCCACCTGTGTTCCCTGCCGCCCGGCCGCCCCCTGTGTTCCCTGCCACCCGGCCACCCTTAGTGTCCCCTACTGCCTGGGCCCCGCCACACTCCCCTGCCCTCCACTTCTTGCATTTGTGTGTGCTTGTTTTTGTGTTTCATTGCTTGTTGTTGGTGGAGTGGTCGCGCCAGGTGTCGCTCCTTAGGTATGGGGTTTTGTCACAATGACCGTAGAATTTGTCCTTGTTCTGTGTCACTTCAGGGTGCTTTCTCCCCTATGTGTTTTGTTTTGGTTTTGTTTCCCGCTCTTTGTGTCACATGATCCCGTCACATGTTTTGGTGACCCTATCAGTTCCGTTGTTTGGTCCACACCTGCACATCCTCCCCTCGTTAGTTGGGTATTTAGTTCTGTGGGTTTGTTTGTTCTGTGTAGTTCATTGTTCTTGTCCAGGTACATGGTTGTTCTTTGTAGTAATGTCTTTAGTCTGTTCAGATGTTTAGTGTAATGGTTCTCTTGTGTTTTAGGTTGTGTTTGGATATGTTATAGGGTCTGGTCTTGTGTTTATGTAGTGTTGTTCTTGTTTAGTGTATTTCATTGTACTCATGTTTTCTTGTTGTTGTTCTTGTCCAGTTCCTCCTTTCCTTGTTTGAATAAATATCCTACTCCCATTGAAGACGCGCATGTCTCCAACCTCCTTTGAATTGTGACAGGCAGTGTCCCTGTTTTAAGTTTACAACAATTAAAACTTTACCTGTTTTGGAGGTATTTATGCTTCTGAGCTGAAAATGTCCCTGGGTTTTGTCTCAGAACTCTGGTCACCTTACATTACTAACACTGTGCTACTGCTAGCTGGTGGAGAGCCAAAATATAAACATAATTAATGTTAAATATTAAAAAAATTACTTGGCCATTTATCAGTATGAATGCAATATTTGCAATCAATATTGCATCAGCCTAGTTACCTGCCCAAACGCTGCTGTCATCACCATCATCCTGATCGTCAATGTTTACTAAATTGCTGGCAGTCAAACTTGGTCTGTTCCAGCTGTCACTGGGACCAGGGACTGATGTCCTCAAACTGTCAAACACGGTGCATCCCTCTGCTTTACTGTACGTACACACCGCCACAGACTTGAGCTTCCAAAGATACCGGAAGTCATTCAATTTCAATGGAAGCCAGCTTCTCTCAGCAGCAAGAACCGGCAAATTACTGTACGTACACACCGCCACAGACTTGAGCTTCCAAACTTACCGGAAGTCATTCATTTTCAATGGAAGCCAGCTTCCCTCAGCTGCAAGGACCGGCAAATCAGTCGGCATTGGCGCTTTGGGCGTGTTGAGCGTCAAGCAGAAAAGTTGAAGTTACTTTATGGTAATGAGTTACGACGCAGTTCAGCGGCTAACGACCAGCAACCAATCGAAATATAGACGTCCTTTGCGCTGGCTGATCCCAGAGAAACATTCGATATAAACTTTCGTTCTAACCAAAACAATAAAGCAGCACCAAACACAACAACTTCGCGATGATCCATAATGACCCAGTGATACACATATTAGGATGAGTTCAACTCTTATTGGAAATATGTTCCCTCGATTTAAGCAGGAATGCAATTCATTTGCTCACGATATATTTAAGTAGGCTACGTATGCTAGTCCTGCCTTTTTTTTACAGTCTGATCATACCACGTCAGAGCGGCCAAAGCGCCCAAAGCGCCCAAAGCGTCGAAAGCTTCCCCATACTTTTTTGACAAGCGTCCTTGACAGGGCGTCCAGAGCTTCTTTGGAAGCTCAAGCCTGTGGCGGTGTGTACGTACAGTTAAGATGTATCCTGTGTGTCGCTGCATGTTTCAATAAATTCAACATGCTTCTCCCTTTGCACATAATCGTTTTGAAACATTTGTTGCATTTTGCGATGTCGGAAGCCTTGGCTTTTAAATATAGCCACACTTTTGACCGCTTTAGGAATTTTAAATGCACTACAAGCTAGCTAGCTAATGATAGACTACCAGAGCAAGTGTAATATGTTTACTAGCAATCACGTGCAGTGAATGGTGAATATGCTTTGACGTCCATTTTGGTGAGACCCAGAGAGAAAATATAGCATTTTAAAAGTAGCCTAAATTTACAGTACCTAATTAACGGTAGACTACAGAGAAAGTGTGACATTTTTACCTCCGTGTCGGAGCATCAGAGGGAAAATATTATAATCAACACAATGGGCCCTATTTTAACTATTTGAAACACAAGTGTCAAACGCGAAACGCAAGTAACATTGTGGGAGGGTCCCGGGCGCTGTTTCTATTTTACCGGCGGGATAAATGACTCTTGCGCCTGACGCAAATCTAAAATGGGTAGGTCTGAAGTAGCTTCATTAGTCATAGGTGTGGTTTGGGCGTAACGTGCAATTAACCAATCAGAGCGTCATCTCACATTCCCTTTAAGAGCAGCCACGCTTGTTCCATGAAGGATTGCTATTATAACGGCGAATTGCTATAGATTTTACTTATTACAAAATGTAAATAAAGTAATGTTACAAGACATACTTTTTCAATGTTTTCGGCTCACTCTCACTGAATCACGAGGTTATGAATGCATGGTAATATTTTTGCAATGTAGTCTAACATTAGAGCGAGATACTTTGCTTACCTTACTCTTCTATATGCTCCTCTCCCGTTCTGACTGCTGCTTGGGCATTTGGTCACGGCACATGCATTTCAACATCACGTAGATGTTGAGCCAGGGTAATTCGCAAAGTCATGGGTGATTTTACTATTAGCATCGCAAATTACTTGTATGTTGATTGAATGGGTTCCCTTGCGGTTGATGTATATCAGTGAGAATAATCCATTCTGAATAATTTGGGTAAATGTGTACACTAGATGTATGGCAATTTTTTTTAAATCTTCGGACACCACAATGATTTCCCTAGTTAGGTAATATTTTTCCTTCTAATTATGTGTATTGCAATGGGAACTGCTGCATTTGTGTAGATGAAAGGAGCAAAGTGTATGGGCGTTGTGAACACGCTACATTATGGCCAAACATTGTGTTGGTGGAAGAGGGAGGCAGAATGCAGGAGTCTTTCTGTCAACATGGTTTATTGAGGACAACAGGGGATGACATAATGTACATACAGTTGTATGCAAAAGTTTAGGCACCCCTGACAACTTCCATGATTTTCATTTATAAATAATTCGGGGTTTGGATTAGCAATTTCATTTTGATGTATCAAATACCTGAAGGACACAGGAATAGTTCGGTAGTGTAATGAGGTTGGATTAACAGAAAATGTGCAATATGCATCAAAACTAAGTTAGACAGGTGCATAAACTTGGGCACCCTTGTCATTTTGATATTTGGTTTTCCCTAGTGTCCTTTCTGTGCTTTGCATGTGGGTTTGGTCCTTCAGTATTCTTATGTTATGGTCACATGTTTTCTGTCATCACATGTTTTCTGTCATCCTATGCTAATTATGTTCCTAGGTGTTGTGTATTAGTCCTCAATTGTTTTAGTATTTAGTGTGTGTGTTTCTTTCTAGCCCCTGTCATTTATTGTTCCTGTGACGGTGTCCTCGTGTGTCCCAGTGTATATTCGCTCACCCTGTTTTGCCCCTCGAGGCAGTTTTACTTTCTACTCAAGTCATTGTGAATAAACAGCCTTTGATTTATCGCATCTCCTTTCGCGCCTGTCTCTTTTTTCTCCGCACACCAGATGAGTACCGTGACAGAATAAACAACCTTTATTATGAGACAGCAAAGGAGCAGCCGAGGAAGCAGGGAGAAGATATGGAACAGGAGGTTTCTGGAGGGTTGGCTGGGAACACAGAGTTTTAGGCGGCTGGATCAGGAGGAGCCTTTGTTTGGAGAGTGCCTCCGACAATGCCTTATGGAGGCCCAGCATGACGGCATGCGCCTTGCACCATTCCAGGAGTGGGGAGTAACAACACCACCTTCTCTTCTGCCCCAGATAACCAGTCACCCGCCTCTACTCCCAAGCCACAGGTCAGAGCTCCTTATAGTCAGGTCCAGGGTAGGAGTTCCTAGATTAGGGCCCCCCATCTGACTATTAGCATCCCTACCTCTCTTAGTTTTCCTAGCTCCCAGGCTAGCTCTCTCACTAGCTCCCAGGCTAGCTTTCTCACTAGCTCTCAGGATAGCAATATTCCTAGCTCTCAGGCTAGCACCTCTAACAGCTTCCAGGCTATCTCCCCTAGCTTCCAGGCTAGCTCTCACACTAGCTCCCAGGCTAGTTTTCTCACTAGCTCTCAGGCTAGCACCCCTACCAGCTTCCAGGCTATCTCCCCTACCTCCCAGGCTAGCTCCCCTGGCTCCCAGGCTAGCTCCACTAGCTCCCAGGCTAGCTCTCTCACTAGCTCCCAGGCTAGCTCTCTCACTAGCTCCCACACTAGCTTTCTCACTAGCTCCCAGGTCCAGGGTGGTAGTTTACCATGTAGGGCTCCCCGTCTGAGGGTTAGTATCCCTAGTTTCCAGGCTAGCACTCCTAGCTCCCAGGCTAACTTTCCTCATAGCTCCCAGGCTAGCTCCTTTCTCTTTCTCGTTCTTGCCCCTAGGGCTCCAGCCAAGGTCCCTAGCCCTTCGGTCCAGGGTGTTAGTCCCTGTTCTAGGACTCCCCGTCGAGGTGTTAGGGCTCCCCTCCACAAGATAGCCGCCGAACCGAGTTCTCGGATGTCCGAGAGTGAGGAGGAGGAGGAGATGCCTGCCCTCATAAGTTCCCAGGTGTTGTGTATTAGTCCTCATTTGTTTTAGTATTTAGTGTGTGTGTTTCTTTTTAGCCCCTGTCGTTTATTGTTCCTGAGACGTTTCCTTGTGTGTCCCAGTGTATATTCGCTCACCCTGTTTTGCCCCTCGAGGCAGTTTTACTTTCTACTCAAGTCATTGTGAATAAACAGCCTTTGCTTTATTGCATCTCCTTCGCACCTGTCTCTATTTCCTTTGCACACCAGATGAGTACTGTGACAAATATGTATGCAGGTCTAAAGATCAAATTATTAAGAATATGTACAAATAGTGCAGCAGATGTCAGTATATGGAGGTAGATGTTTGACGTCATTATACCATACAGTCAGTGGGGAATCTAAGAATAGGGTCTGAGGGAGAGAGGTATATCTGTCGGGATAAGTGACTATGCATCAATAACACTTTGATGAGCAGTGTAGTGACCAGGGCTGTGGGAAGGGGAGTGTGCAAAACATACAGAGGTAGCTATGCTGGTTAGAGTGTGCAAAGATGTGTTAACTGCATAGAAGGAGTGGGTGGGTTTAACATGTACAGTGGTCTGAGAGTAGATTAGATACAGTAGTAGTAGTTTGAAGGTGGTTAAAGGGGTGGTGGATTCAAGCTTCTGGGATTTTTGTAGTGCATTCCAATCATTAGCAGCGGAGAACTGGAAGGAAAGGTGGCCGAAGAGGTGCAGGCTTTGGTGGCAATCAGAGTGATGTACCTGCTTTGAATATTTGAATACCTGTAACTACCTAGCACTGATTAGCTGGAACACACAATTGGTTTGGTGAGCTAATTAAGCATTGAACTTCATAGACAGGTGCATCCAATCATGAGAAAATGTATTTGAATGAAGGTGGCCAATTGCAAGTTGTTGTTCTATTTGACTCTCCTCTGAAGAGTGGCAACATGGGGGCCTCAAAACAACTCTCAAATGACCTGAAAACAAAGATTATTCAACATTATGGTTTGGGGGAAGACTACAAAAAGCTATCGCAGAGAATTAAGCTGTCAGTGTCCACTGTGAGTCACGTAGTGGGGAAATGGAAGACCACAGGCACAGTTCTTGTTAAGGCCAGTGGTGGCAAGCCAAGTAAAATATCAGAGAGGCAAAGGCAAAGGATGGTGAGAACGGTCGAAAACAGCCCATAGACGATTTCCAAAGACATACAACATCATCTTGCTGCAGATGGTGTCACTCTGCATCATTCAACAATTCAGCACACTATGCACAAAGAGAAGCTGTACGGGAGAGTGATGCGGAAGAAGCCTTTTCTGCACTTACGCCACGAACAGAGTTGTTTGAGGTATACAAATGAACATTTGGACAAACCAGCTTCAATTTGGAAGAAGGTGCTGTGGACTGATGAAACAAAGAGGGAGTTATTTGGTCATAACAAGGGGCGTTATGCATGGTGACAAAAGAACACAGCATTCCAAGGCAAACACTTGTTACCCACAGTTTAATTTGGTGGAGGTTCCATCATGCTGTGGGGCTATGTGGCCAGTGCCAGTACTGGGAATCTTGTTAAAGTTTAGGGTTAACATGGATTCCACTCACTATCAGCAGATACTTGAGAATAATTTAGAGGAATCAGTCACAAAGTTAAGTTAAGCCGGGGCTGGATATTTCAACAAGACAACAACCCAAAACACTGCTCAAAATCTACTCTGGCATTTATGCAAGTACAATGTTCTGGAATGGCCATCCCAGTCCCCAAACCTGAATATCATAGAAAATATGTGGGGTGATTTGAAGCAGCCTGTCCATGCTCGACAACCATCAAACCTAACTGAACTGGAGATGTTCTACAATGAGGAATGGTCCAAAATACCTTCATCCAGTCCAGACATTCATTACAGGCTATAGGAAGCGTCTAGAGGCAGTTATTTCTGCTAGGAGGCTCAACTAAATATAATGTGACAAATTTATGCACCTGTCTAATTTTGTTTGGATGTATACTGAAAAAATATTTGTTCATGTCTCTATTCTTTAACAATATTATCATAAGCCAAATGTTTAGTTCGATTAAATGGACACTCCAGACCCCAAACACCTCAAAACCATTGTGTTGGTCATGTTTCCAACATTAGAATCACTAAAAACATTCTCAATGCGGTCTGAAGTTGCCAAATCGGCCACCGTAAGTGACATCGATGGAATATTTTTTTAAACTACAGCTAGACTTGGGAGGCGCTCAGTTGACTTTCTTATCTTTTTTTGTCACACCCCTAAAATGATTTTATTGGGTAATAAAACTGTATACTTAGTGCGAGAATACTACTCATTGCATTATTCCATTAAATAGCTACATAACTATAGACGAAGAGTTTAGAGCTGGATTTTTTTCAACAATGGGGAGTACAAGTGAGGAAATACTTGAAGAGCTGGACAACTTTTACTTTGATCAAGAAGTATTATTGATTGGAAATATCCAACCATATGTTTGAGCTGGAATAGAGTGTGGAAAAAATATAGGAATGGCTCCTGTTCAACTTTATCGGTTCAATCTATCTGGGCCGCTGTTTTGGTACTGTCCACTGCGGACAAACTCTCAATGGCAACAGACACAGAACATGTTTTGTTGTAAATAGTGGGACAAAGAAATGTTTTTGCTTTCAACCATTTACAGCCAAGTAGATGATTACATCTGCTTGTTAGATCAATCATCAATAGACGTGAAATCAATAGGTCCTAATGGAAGCCATGGCTGGGTGTGGAAAATAATTTGGGGAAATACTTAGACAAAACGTTGACGGAATATAGCTAAGCATGTATGAATTTTAGCTAGATAGGTGATATAAGAATCGATCTACTTGGTGAAAAGTAATAATTGAAAGTATCAGTGGACCTAGTGGAAGTCAATGATAGGAGATTTAGCATGTCTCATTCTTGTATATTGTGTGATCATTTCAACTTAATTTCGAAATGTATCAGGGACAGATAATGGTTAAATCTATAGAGTACGTACTGATGCAAGATAGGGCATATTATTGCTCATATCAGATGATTATTGTGACTCATTAATTTTATTAGTTATGGTGTATTGATAGTACGCCAAGAGCTAAGGTAGCTAGCATGTCTCGTTTGTGCAATTTTGTGATAATTTGAACTTCATTTCTAAATATATTGGTGACAGATTATGGTTAAATCTGTATTTACTGAAGCAAGATATAGCTCTCGGACTATATTGTGACCAGTTGAAAATATGACAAGTTTCATTATATAATAGTAGCAAAGTAGCTTACTGGCTTACGATAGATTCCATGTCACCGAAGCAACTCTCAGGGTACAGGCACAAAGTTTGGATTGAATTTTGGACCTTGTAGTATTTCAAGTGTAAACCGAAAAAGAAATGCCCAAACTGTACTCTCTTGGGATGAGCTGAATATCCGTACCCGTACTCGGAATGGGCGTGGCCTTCCCTGAAATGGGTACACATTCAGTAATGGGATAGCTAATTTATTGCCTCAAATGTGTTCAGAAACAGTTATTGGTAACTATAATATATATATTATATATATATATATTATTTTATATATAATATCAAAAAATCCTTGCCGCAATTTAGGTGTTTTCTGTTCATTTCACACACTGTATACAGTATATCTGCCAGTAGCACTCGCTTGAAAACATAATTATTTTAAATAGGTTTTATAGATCCAATATTATTGCAGATTCAGTATCTAACGATGTTAGAAATTCCTCGCCACCATCTTGGTGTTTCTATTCCTCTAGGACATTGACTAATTTAATGTTTAATCAGACGGCCAAATTCTATTATAGACAGCCACCTACTGGTCAATTGATTCAATTACATACGAATGGCCCAATCATTCCAATGAGGAAATTAATTGCTTATAAAAGGCAATAAAAAACAATTAGAAATCCAATTAATTTCAAATCCACAAGTGCATTGCATGTCAATAGGATGTATATGATGCCACTGGAATGGAATTAATGTTATAAAAACTTCAGGTGATGATAAGGTGCCATATAACTACAATAATAATACAAAAACAAAGAACAATATGTGGATTGCTGTGCAATTACATAATAAAAATTATGATTATTATTATTATTATTATTATTATTATTATACAAAAATGAAGAACAATATGTGCATTGCTGTGTAATCACATAATAATTAAAAATACAACTAACAAGATGTGCATTGCTAGCGCAATCATATAAATACCCAGACTTTGTTGCAATGACAAGTAACCTTAGATTTATTTATTTGTCACATGCACAAAATCCCAGCTGGAGTTGATTGTACTGTAAAGAAGAAGCCAGTGGTCAACTGCAAAACAGGCACTATGCAACAGCACAGCAAATGACCAGGAGCAGATGCAAAGCCCAAAATTAGACCAGTTTTAATGTCTATTCTAATATTAGAATTGGTCTTAAGATAATTATGTTGTTCTTAATGTCCTTTTACAACTGATAAACCTCTGAAGAAGGTACTCTTAATAATCATAATGCCTAGGAACAAGGGACAGATGTTTAGTGTGCCCAGCTCATAGAGCAACATGGCAAACTAGTAGTCTGGTGACATTTTGTAAAAAAATCTTCAATCACATCATTCAATTTTCTTTTTACCTTATGGTATTTTTAACCACAAAGACTAATTGGTATTTTATTCATACTTTTTTGTCTAATTGTCTGCTTATGGTTTTAAATATGTATATTCCTTTGAATCACATTGCATTGCACCTATGTAATATGATATAGAAAAAAATAATGTAAATTATTTTGGAATGGTGTAATACAGTTTATAATTATATAATACAGTACACAATTGTAAAAAGTACAAAGTAAAACCACTGTTCCGGGTTCCGCTGAGTTTTGACTGTCTTGTATCAAATGTCAAAATTCATTATTAACATCATGTGACACTTTACTTAGAAATCTTAATACACTTCATGAAAACATTAAGGAGTTGTGACAAACCTGTGTCACTTATAACAGCTAAAGAATAGCTTAAAAACACTTTCTGACAATGTCAAGAAGTATAACTACACTCAGAATCAATTGTCAGTCTTTCCAAAGATGGTAACGTGTCCTGCTCCTGATGTCCACCTGAATTCATCACTGTCATTAGCAACAGAGAATTGTGTATGTCTGACATTAATACATCAATAATTGATCTACACATCAATATATAAAATAATGAATCCAGGAAATAAATACTTTTTAGAAGTACATTTTAGCTATTGACATGTTTCACCAAACATGCTTAAGAGATTGAAAAACTTTAATTGGTACCAGTTCATAAACTTTATCAAGTATTAAGGAAGTTGTGAGGTTGCAGATTTGCATGTGTTGTGTGTATGTATGTGTTTTTTGATTTATTTTGTTTTGTATTATGTATTTATGTGTATGTACTGTCTGTCTATCTTTTTGCCTGTCTGTCTGTCATTCGGTTTATGAGAGGCAGACGCCCTGTCAGATCTTGTTGTCTGCAGACAGATGCTCCTAAGGTCTGCTCAATTTTGACAGGCTGTGCACTCCACATTGGAGAATCACAAGCCAAATTGGATTTGATCCGATTGATTCAAAATAATCCTCTCCTTGGAAGACCTGCATGGTTGTCAAGGTGACAGGGGCAAAACCAGAACTCTGCTATCAGAATGAGCTGATGGTTTTGATCAATGGAGTGCACTAGATGTGTCATACCATGCACAGAACAAACAAACAGATCACTAAAACAACAACAACAACCTTAGCACATTCATTGGTGTAATATCCTGCATACAACATTATGTGTTAGTAAGTTGTAATACAAGGTGTCATTTATACATTGATGTTATACCATATTATACTTATAATCAATGTACAGTGTGCATGATATTCCAAGGCTTTATTGTTTTTAAGTTGTTAAGAATACACTATAAAAACTGTATTTGAAAAAAACTGTAAGTACTGGCAACAAATGACCAGTAATATTTTGTTATATAGATGTTTGTTACAAAGAAAGAAATATCAGCTCTGTGTGTTAACGGACATTAACTGTGTTTATAAAGTATATTTTGTTATTATCTTGAAGGAAATGTCTTTAAAATAATAGAAAAAGTACAGGTAATTTGTTGCGAGTATGTTTGACTGTTATGTTCCAGATTTATTTTACAGTGTACATGTATATACTTGGTATACTTGGTTTTATTTAAAACAACCCCATACATGTAGCTACAGGTTGAGACAGTGCTATACAGTTGGAGCAACATTATACCTCACTATTACTATTCCACTATGGTTGAATGTGATGTAAATGTATCACACTTCTCTCTGCAGCACAGTACTGGTAATAAATAGCCTGGCATGAAATAATGATGAGATATGTGATAAAAAGCACCAGAAAAAATACCGTTGAATGATGCATGGGCCTCTGGCTAAAAATGTGCAAATGAATTCCATGTACTTGACATTCATCTATGAGGAGATTGTCAGATCACAGGAAATGTGTGTATATGTGTGTGTGTCCGTGTGTATGCATTTGTGTGTGTGTGTGTGTGTGTGTGTGTGTGTGTGTGTGTGTGTGTGTGTGTGTGTGTGTGTGTGTGTGTCAGAGAGTGAGAAAGAAGAGAGAGAGGGGTGAAAGTGTGAGGGTCATAGCAGTCAATAATGAATATATTTTTGCAATGTTTGCTTGGGGTGAATTGCACTGTATGAAAAACAAGGGAAAAGAGGTCCTCAGGAACAGGAATGGTAGCCAATGACCTATTGTGCGCCAGACTCCGCACTGTATTGATTTAAAGGCTAATACCCTATCTCTTAATAAAATTGTCTGTCTTCATCTTCCAATAAAGTAGCAAAAATGTGGAGTGGTTGAAATTCTTTGGTCCTTTCAATGACAATGCCATGTTAGTGTATTAATTAAGCACTTGAGGAAAAGCGATTTTTATATACATTATATTAGTAATATACATAATCATGTTGTAGGTTAAGAAATTACCTCACCATACTATCACAATAGTAAATTATTCTGTATCAAATTCTCACATTTGTCACCATTATAATTTTTTTATTAGAGTGATCTATGTGTACATTTTTTGCACTGTCTCCCTGCTTCAATCAAACCCACAACCTTGGCAGTGCAAACACCATGCTCTTACCAACTGAACTTTTCATGTTTTGATTTTTGGGACTTTATTGTGTTTTAAAAGTCCAAATATAAGCACATCTGTGCGCCATGAGAAAACTAGTTTGGATCAGTCATAGAAAAAAGTGATGAACCAACAATTAGCTCCCTATTATAAGAAAAGCTTGAGATAAAGCTACAGTGTCTATAGAACATCATCATACCCTGTAAACATTTCTACCTTTTGTCAAAATACACCCTGGAAATTAAAATAAATTCAATCTAACATTTGCTATATTTACAGATTAAAACCCTTGACATAAAAGTGAAAGTAACATTTACAAAAATTCTGAACAATTATTGCTATTTAATTAGTGAAATACCTGGTTTGGATATGTGATCAGCACCATAAAGGAAGATTCCTGAGTAATTAAAAATATTGAATATAGTATTTAATAATGTTACCATAGAATTATTTATGTAATATGCAATGGTTTGCCTACCATTTTTCCTAGATCAAGTGATCGGTGACATCGAGTGTAGCGTAAAGCCATGAGTTTCTAGCTAGCAATTTACCATAACTAGGAACATTTCCAAAGGCTCATCATTTTGTTCAAGATCTATATGTCCTGTCTTGCTTCAGTTGGTAAACCTTGAACCATAATCTGTCAGATACATTTTAAAATGGAAGTCTCAATTAAAACACAAACAATAGATACAGGCTAGCTATGCAGGTAGCTTTGCTTCTAGTGATGTTCAATGTAACATTAGCCTTATTAACATATCAGTGATGGTAAATCAGTCAAAGATTCTCACCATTCAATCGAGAGTAATACCACCTACCTAACTCTAAATGGTATTCTGTGAGCCATTATTTCAAATTTTACATCAAGTTTCTCCAATTATATTAATAAATACATGAGCCATTATGGGAAGCTAATCCGCTACTACCAAGTTGACTGACTGCATAAAAGCGCCATGTAGCTAGCCAGTTAAGGTCTACTGTAATGTGACTTTCAGTCAGTAATTCCCACCAAGTCAACCAAAAGCTACACAGCCTACCTAGCTCAAAATGGAACAGACTTAGTAGTGTTTTGTGAGACATTATTTTAAATTTTATGTTGTGTTCACCAATTATACACAAGAAAATCCAGTGTACTGTAGATAGCTTACCTGTGCTACTGGTAGTTGATTTTCAGGAAAATGAATAGAACATTTCCAAAACAGCTTGGTCCATATGAGCGTCGAAACGCAGATGATCTAACAAAAATATGTAATCATGTTCTTGGCTGAAGATGGTTGAAAGCAAAAATTTAGCCCTGTCCCACTAGTCTGGTTGACACCAGACCCTTCTCAGTTGTAACTGAGAGTGGGTCTGGGCAAGGTTCATTCACAGCCCATTTCCAAAGGGGCGTCACCAACAGACGCTGCTCAAATGCCTCTCGGCGCAAGTGGATATATCAGACTTTTGCAGAATCTAGTCGGCAAGACCGCAACGACATATTTTTTTAGATATGAAGGCTTCGAGTGTTGTTCCTTGCTCGGATTTTAGCAAAAAGGAAAAGTTCACATTGCTTAAAACAGCTAGCTGTTTCGGACTAGCTGTTTCGATAGCTGTTTCAAACAAGTGATATTCGAGATGTTCCATTCTGGCAGCCATCGTTGTAATTGTCTGCTTCATCCAATGGCAGTATATGTAGCTGCGCTATCGTCATCGTGTAAAGCCCGCCTCAATGGTTGTGATTGGTGCCTCAATTTGGAAAAATTGGAAATTCGCTTGAATGGGCTCTTGGCCAGACTGACTTGCAGAGCAAACCTCAGATTTGCCAGAAGTCCGTCGGGGTTCTCCCAGGCTACTGTCCCACACTTTACCACAAATTGTTTTTGTCTCTGAAGCCATTGCTGTGTAGTTAAAACCACCACAAGTACCAGTTTGTCCTAGGCTCAACAATAGCTTTACCCAGTGGCCATTAACCATAGCATTCAGCAGCATGATTACCTGATAAAGTTTTGCCCTTTGCTGTATGACTTCCTCACTGTATTCCAGCTCAAACATGTAAGATTGGATATTACCATTCATAACAGTTGATCAAAGTTTAAATTGTCCAGTTCTTCTGATATTTCATCCATTACAGAAAAAATAAAATCCCTCTCAACCCGTGTTATATTGCTACCTATATAGGCAGTATTCTTGATACCAACATTTTTTTTCTCCAATCAACTCAATTAAGGGGCGTGATGAAAAAAGGATAAGGAAGTCAACTAAGTGCCTTCCCTGAGTCTAGATGTAGTTTTAAAAAATGTGGAAACATATGGTGGCCGATTTGGGAACTTCTAAATGCATTGAGAAGGTGTTTTAGTGTCTATATTGTCGGAAACATGACCGGCACAACGGTTTTGAGGTGTTTAGGGGTCTGGAGTAAACATTATAACCATGCTCAGGTACAACCAGGTACAACCCATATCATACACCATGCTAATTGCCCTCCACCTGACATCAACTGTAGTGGTTTTGATTACTTTATAAGAAAACTGGCTGTTCCATGATGAGTCCATTACTAGTAGTGGATGGCAATGCAAAGAATGAACCATGATTGAAAGGTGCTTTCACAAAAGGGCTCTGGGACAAGGTTGTGGAAAAGCACAAGTTAGGAGAAGGATACAACAACATTTCAGAGCATTATCAAAAAGTGAAAAGCATATGGCACATAGGTCGGGCCGTCTATCCAAACTGGATAACCTAGCCAGGATACATTTGAATGGGTTTTGATTCAGGCTGTAAGACAAAAAAGTAATTATTTCAAAAGGGTAAGATGATTTTCTATAAGCACTGTATAAATGAATAATACTGTATTTTCAGTTACAGCCAACTAGCACAAAAATAATACAGCAACATACTAAGAAGTGATTTACATTTTAGTCATTTAGCAGATGCTCTTATCCAGAGCAACTTACAGTAAATACATTGATATCTCCCTGGAGGAACTTAGGGTAAACAGGCTTGATCAAGGACACAATGACACTTGGCACAATCGGGAATTGAACCAGCAACCTTTCTGTCTACAAGTCTGACTTCCTAAACACTGAGCTATTTCAGTCCCTACCAAACCAATTGCTCTTAAGCATTGTCCTGTTTATTCCACTTAGGGCTAATGCCTCAGGTATGATATCATTACTAGCCCCGAGCAAAGACTTTTACATGCTAAAGATACATGCATCCCATTATGAGTTATGGAAGAAAAATATATACAGTTACATATCATGATATTATTTTCTATTACAGTATAATACATATGGTGTAAATATGATGTACAGTATAATAAAAAATAATCAATCTAATAAGTATGATAAACATAACCACACTTAAGAACGGTTGGTTTGTTAGCATTCCTAGTTAGTGAGAAACAAGTATAGCAATAAACAGAACACCATTTCTAAGGATAGACTAGATTCCCTTTCATTATGTTTCTTACTTCACAACGGCTATGGCATTCTAATGTCAGCGCTATGACACAGATCATTCAAAATCAAATCAGGATGTCATGAAAGAACTACAGAAAACCCATTTCTTTCATGTGTTTGAGAGAGAGACAGAGAGAGAGAGAGGAAGAGAGAGAGATGGAGAGAGAGAGAGAGAGAGAGAGAGAGAGAGAGAGAGAGAGAGAGAGAGAGAGAGAGAGAGAGAGAGAGAGAG
>JACXGM010011483.1:0-24978 GCA_016801145.1 Umbra pygmaea | reverse complement strand
ACAAAGCATACTACTATTATGATTCATTAATCAGACAAAGCATACTACTATTATGATTCATTAATCAGACAAAGCATACTACTATTATGATTCATTAATCAGACAAAGCATACTACTATTATGATTCATTAATCAGACAAAGCATACTACTATTATGATTCATTAATCAGACAAAGCATACTACTATTATGATTCATTATTTAGACAAAGCATACTACTATTATGATTCATTAATCAGACAAAGCATACTACTATTATGATTCATTAATCAGACAAAGCATACTACTATTATGATTCATTAATCAGACAAAGCATACTACTATTATGATTCATTAATCAGACAAAAACATACTACTATTATGATTCATTATTTAGACAAAGCATACTACTATTATGATTCATTAATCCAGTGTTTCTCAAACTTTTTCTGCCATTCCCCAAATTGGAGGTAGGAAAGGGTTCCGAGCCCCACCTATCCGCAATCGCCCCACAAAATGGTTAAAAACTAGGCTTTAAGATTTACTGTTATACTAATAAATTTTATTAACATCAAATTTTAAAAACATAACCTCAAATAACAGCATTAACTTTGAAATAGAGAAAATAAAAGGTATATTATCACTTTGCATGAAATAAGATTATGTTCATAAATAATAATAATAATAATAATGCAGTGTTTGCATTTTGCCTGTGATAACATCAAATTTACACATCAAACTTCTCAATGAATTGCTCCGCTTCTGCAGAGGATTATCGCGTATGAACCAATCATATCCGATCATAACCAATCAAAGCATGATGGAAGCATTGCCTTCTCTCACAACTTCATCTGCGCATATCGCTGTTGGACAGTGTTGATAAAACGATTCGTTTTTACCCTTTGTAATGTCACATTTTTCAATATTTGTGTTGTTTTATTTTTGAAATAACGATCGTCTCATCCAGCTGTTTTGAGGAGACACTGCCTCCCTTGCCAGCCTACATTCGCATAATTGCTTTAATTAGGATGAAAAAGGGTTTAAAAATTGTGCTTGGGTTTATTATCCTGCCATCGAGCCACAGAATGCCCATATGGCTCCCGACCGCTGTTGTAAGCAGACAGTTTGGTCACATTATGAATATGGAATTACTGATATAAACGTATTGTATTTCATTTTTACAATGAGAAGAATAATTACAACAAAAATAAAAAATAGAGTATGTCGGAATGAGCCACCCATAGCAATGCGTCATAGCAACGGCACTGACACGTAAAAAATGAACGTGAATTTTCCGACTTTTGAGCACATTGTTGCTGTTTTGTGCACCTTTTCATATTAATTACAATTAAAATACTGTTTTAAGGCTTACATTTAAATGTGCCGTTTTATTTTGAGTGTATGGTCAATAAATAAAGGAATTAATTGAGATGGGCACAAAAATTACAGAATTTCCTCCTGTTTGTCGTGCCCCACTTGGCATGTCTCTATCCCCCACCAGTGGGGCGCGCCCCATAGTTTGAGTAATGCTGCATTAATCAGACAATGCATACTACTATTATGATTCATTAATCAGACAAAGCATACTATTGGTCAAAAAGACGACACAGCGAAGAAGGAGAAAGAGTCTGTCATAAATTTAATGCAAGATCAAGTGAACATTTAAAAAAAAAATGGGCAGGCGACAAAATGTAACGTCCCTTGTCTTCGAATTATATCACAAATTTCTCTGGATTTGAAAGTTGGTGGAAACATTTAGGATAATGTAAGTACACAGAAATATATGTAATATAGGTATAGTGATGTTTGCTTTTAATGCAAAGTATGCATTTTGTTATTGTTTTGAATGACATTACATATTGTACCTTTTAACGCCATCTTAACGGCATGATTTACCATCGCAGAATACTCTGCGCAGCACTGATCTAGAAATCTGACAGTGGCTTCTGATTAAACATCTTTTTTATCGAACCACATGTTCTAATTTCATTTCTATTACATCAGTATATTGGTAATTGCAGGCAGGGCAGAAAAAGTATGATGCCACATCTGTTCAATTCCACAGAGGATTAAAAGTAAAAACAAGAAAATTGAATCGTAATCATTTAAGCCTACAGTAAATGTATGTGATCTAGTGTATATCGTTGTTTTTCCTTTTTATTTATTGTACTTAGCATTGTTGTACATGTTATTTCATGTACGCACTAACATAAATGCAGGTACCCCACTATGGGAATAGCTGGATTCATCTAATCAGCACGTGGGGGGGTTGGGTGTTTAACATTTGTAACACAATGACTATAGCTGAGTGCCTATAAATGCAGGTCTGGGCGATAGTAAATTGTCACCTTTTTACAAAAATGACACACGCTTTGTGAGGGTGCATGCAATGCAGATTTGTTTTTACACAAAACAAGATTTCTGCACGATGTACGTGGGTGCGCATTCATCGCGGGTGTGCGCATTATGCGCTAAAATCCGGTAACTAAATTGATCTAGAACTGCCTCCCCGGCGCGAGTCCCTTGTGCAAGTCACCCCCCCATGACACACAGAGCTCAGGAACGCAGAACCTATGAAAACAGAACCCAAGGTGCGATGGCAGTGATCTTGAAGCCAGCAAATATCACAACAGTCGAGCTGCAAGGTCTGTAGTAATTTGCACGGGCTTTGACATTTCCAAGGCAGTTCAAAATGTTGAAAGAAGTGCATCGAAAACAGTGGAAAATCATCTGAGAAGACAAAAACAGTTGTGATTATCAAGAAGACACAGAGGATTACAAACTAAGAAAGCAGATGATGAAATGCCATAGGCTACAATTTGTTTCAAACATCAATGTACTATGTGATGACAATACACATTTTCTATATGTTCTATAATATCTGACACATAAAAAAAATATCAAACTTTTGGATAAATATCAAATATATAAAATTTGCCAAATTTGGTACAGAACATCTTAGTGGGATGTTGAATGTCTCAAGTTTTTTGATGATAGTATTTAATTTGGCAGATATATGGTAAAGTTCATGTTTCGTAGTTAGCTACAAAATTTAGTTAGGTCATCAATTGCGCATAGTTTTTAATGTAGCACCATTCTTTTCATAACTTTTGGTCAGGTCCTTCCAGAGACACTAGGTATCAGGTTCCTTGCAGACAGATTGGTCTCACACAGCCTAGGAGGAGTTTGAAAAAGTTGGTTTTGCGCATTGTGCGATATTGTGAAAAATTTTATTATCAGAAATGGAAGTGTCCTATATCATCAGATTCAGCTCAATTCAAGACACGTGGATGTAGGGGTTTCTAAAATGCAATGTGTAATTAGTAGTTATAGGCAAAACATGTTTGACAACATTATAGGGCCACCTAGTGGTCCACAAGTGTAATTTTGGTATGTGAGGTCCAGTAACCATTGTACATCTACACTGTAAATTTAAAGTTGCTCACATTAGTGTAAGTGGTGAATCCAAACCTGGGTCACAGAGGCAGCGCCCACTTTGACAAATCAGTACCCCACTGTAGGGGTGACCTCAGGAGAGGCCCTAGATGGTACCCTTAAATGTCAGAAAAATGGGATGAGCCGTTCATGAGATATAACATTTTTGTACTCTTAGCACCCCCGAGTAGTCAATTTTTGTCAAATTTGTTGGGGAGCCTAAACGTGGTTGCAAACGCTGTTCCCAGCTCCTCGGACTTGGACCCCTAATAATAATCCTTAGAGAACAATAGGGTTCCACAGCTCAGCTGGATCTTTGATAGCCTGGTGGACACCAGACCCTTCTCAATTGTAACTGAGAGTGGGTCTGGGCAAGGTTCATTAACACCCCATTTCCAAAGGGGCATCACCAATGGATGCCGCTCAAATGCTTCTCGTTGCAATTGGATATATCAGACTTTTGCTGAATCTAGTCTTTTTTTTAATATAAAAGTTTCAAGTGTTGTTCTTTGCTCAGTTTTTAACAAAAAGGAAATGTTCAAATCACTTAAAACAGATGTGATAGCTGAGTCGAACGAGTGATGTTCCATTGCGGCAGCCATCGTTGTTATTGTCTGCTTCAACCAATGACAGTATATAGCTGCGCTAACGTCATCATGTAAAGCCCGCCTCAACAGTTGTGATTGGTGCCTCGATTTGGAAAAATTGGAAATGGGCTTGAATGGGCTCTTGGCCAGACTGACTTGCAGAGCAAACCTCAAATTTGCCAGAAGTCCATCAGGGTTCTCCCAGGCTAAATCTGTGAACCATGTTGCCTTGCAAACGCGGTTCCAACCCCTTTCGGGCTTGGACTCCTAAATATGAGTCACCACTCGTAAAACAGGTGCTTTAATGGCATTTACATGTGTTTATCGTCTACACCCCTAGGTGAAATGTTGGTCTATTCTGTTGCCATCCATATAGAACAAACAGATCTATTCCCAAATCTATGTACTCATTCAAATTAATGACATGGAATGGCCTGGTGCTGGGAAAACAGCATTTGTGTTTCTGGACATATTTTCACTATCATCGAGAGCCGACGTAATCATCCTGTCTCTTAGCCCTAATATATAGTTTTGTGCAATTTCACACTGCATTCCACCTTTTGTTTGAAAAACTTAATAAAAGCCTCTGTTAGATTCTGTACCTGCCAACCACATTCTTAAACTGTGACAGCTATACACTCACCTAAAGGATTATTAGGAACACCCGTTTAATTTCTCCTTAATGCAATGATCTACTTAACCAATAACATGGCAGTTGCCTCAATGCATTTAGCGTTGTGGTCCTGGTCAAGACAATCTCCTGAACTCCAAACTGAATGTCAGAATGGGAAAGAAAGGTGATTTAAGCAATTTTGAGCGTGGCATGGTTGTTGGTGCCAGACGGGCCGGTCTGAGTATTTCACAATCTGCTCAGTTACTGGGATTTTCACGCACAACCATCTCTAGGGTTTACAAAGAATGGTGTGAAAAGGGAAAAACCTCCAGTATGCGGCAGTCCTGTGGGCAAAAATGCCTTGTTGATGCTAGAGGTCAGAGAAGAATGGGCAGACTGCTTCAAGCTGATAGAAGGGCAACATTGACTGAAATAACCACTCGTTACAACCGAGCTATGCAGCAAAGCATTTGTGATGCCACAACACACACAACCTTGAGGCGGATGGGCTACAACAGCAGAAGACCCCACCGGGTACCACTCATCTCCACTACAAATAGGAAAAAGAGGCTACAATTTGCAAGAACACATCAAAATTGGACAGTTGAAGACTGGAAAAATGTTGCCTAGTCTGATGAGTCTCGATTCCTGTTGAGACATTTAGATGATAGAGTCAGAATTCGGCGTAAACAGAATGAGAACATTGATCCATCATGCCTTGTTACCACTGTGCAGGCTGGTGGTGGTGGTGTAATGGTTTGGGGAATGTTTTCTTGGCACACATTAGGCCCCTTAGTGCCAATTGGGCATTGTTTAAATGCCACGGCCTACCTGAGCATTGTGTCTGACCATGTCCATCCCTTTATGGCCACCATGTACCCATCCTCTGACGGCTACTTCCAGCAGGATAATGCACCATGTCACAAAGCTCGAATCATTTCAAATTGGTTTCTTGAACATGACAATGAGTTCACTGTACTAAAGTGGCCCCCACAATCACCAGATCTCAACCCAATAGAGCATTTTGGGATGTGGTGGAACGGGAGCTTTGTGCCCTGGATGTGCATCCCACAAATCTCCATCAACTGCTAGATGCTGTCCTATCAATATGGGCCAACATTTCTAAAGAATGCTTTCAGCACCTTGTTGAATCCATTCCATGTAGAATTAAGGCAGTTCTGAAGGTGAAAGGGGGTCAAACAGTATTAGTATGGTGTTCCTAATAATCCTTTAGGTGAGTGTATAATATTAGTTAACTAATAGTTATATCATCTGTGTAATTTTAATGTGTGCTAATGCGGTGCATTATTCTTAACAATTTACCCCTCCTAGTGCACAGAGTAAAAGCCTTGTCTATAGATAAAAAAATACTATTACATCTTCTATTGTTGATTTTTCTACAGGTTGTTCTGATGACATGTAAATCCAGAGATCGCCCAGCCCAACAGTGACAACATCATGGAGGTTCGTGCTGGAACAAAATGCTCGATGTTTTTCTTTAAAGCAGCACTATGTAACTTTCAATTCATTTGTCCTGTCATACCGGATTTTAAGTAGATTTTTAAAATGTTTTTTAAATAAATGTTTTTACTGAACACATGAAGCAAATAATAAAAAATTATACAGATGAGAAAAGCTGGCAGGGACAATATAACTAATTTCTGAAAATAAACATTAATTTTTGTCTATGATATGCATTCATTGCTAGTTACATATTGTGAAATGTTTATTGCTATTCTACTTTTTTGTATATATTTTATTATTTAATGTGATTTAAGTTTTTTAACCACTGGATCCAATATGGTAGTTCCTAATGTTTACTGGTCTTAAAACGTAGTTTTTGTATTCGTTTGTAGTTTGCTGGTTTAAATGAACCTTCTTTTGTTGTGGCCAAACAGTTCCATTTAACATCTGTTTGTTGAATGTATCTGACAGCTGGATTTTGCAGCTGAGAGATTTTATTATAGCCTTGTGCTGTTTTGTTATCTACATTTTTTAAGTCCTCAGACATCTGCTTAGAGAAGTCCATTATTGTTAAATAACGCATGTCTAATCCTTCTCTACCCTTGTGACTACATAGGCCTCTTCCAGTAACACCTTATCTCTGGGTCTGAAGAGGAGGTCAGATATCAGAAGACAGTGTAGTCTGAAGAGGGTGTCTGTACAGCTGGTCGACTGCAGGAAAACATCGGAGATGGGTGGGTAATTAAAATTCATTACAATCACTAAACTGACTCAAAAGGAGAATTGTTAATATCACTGCATACCTGCCATTTTGTACTAATTTTGCTTAGCATGGATGCAATTTCAGGTCAAATTACACTGTTACGATAAATTACACTTAAATACCTAAAAATGTTATTATGAAGTGTTTTAATCTTTTATTCACCATTTACAGTTGTATGCAAAGGTTTAGGCACCCCTGACAATTTCCATTATTTTCATTTATAAATCATGGGGTGTTTGGATCAGCAATTTCATTTTGATCTATCAAATAACTGAAGGACACAGTAATATTTCAGTAGTGAAATGAGGTTCATTGCATTAAAAGAAAATGTGCAATATGCATCAAAACGAAATTAGACAAATTTTGCATATATACTATATGTCGAATATATTACACTAACAAAATCAGTAATTAAATAACATTTGAGATTGAGTTTATAAATAAATATTATAAACTTTAACAATTTTTTGTGGAAAAATTGAACATTTGATTCGCACACAGCAGCTCACTTGTGGGATATTCGCATGACAATAGCAATTTCTGCTTTGCATTAGTACATGAAGCCCCACGGTGTAATAAAGAATATTATTGATGGCGGTCTAATGATTGGATGAAGTTCAGAATTATACACTTCATTATGTAAGTATTTTCACAGAGTTCATAATGTCAACTTTAGGCTTTGCAATAATATGTGATTATTTTGCAACTGCACCCATGATCTCTGCTTCTCATGTAATGTAACATTTAGGCTATATTACACTAATTAATCTGTAGTGTAACAAAATAAGTAATTAAATAATATTTGTAATCAAATTTAAGAATAATTATGATCAAATGTTACATTTCATCGTTATCCTATGTTGCTGGATGTTAGAAATAAACTTAATTAAAATTAAAACATGAACTGTTGTGCACTTTGTTCATAAAACTAGTAATGGGTACATCTATTACTGATTGTAATAATTTTTAGCAATTAGAGATCACTGTTTGAGTTCAGAAGCATACACTTCATTATGTATTTCTTTTTGTTTGCTACTTTAAGCCTTCGAGAAATTATTTATTTTCTTTGTCTCAATCAAAACATAAAATATGGCCATATACATGAGACAGATTTATTAAAAAATAAAATGTTGTTTGCCCACTTAATATTTTGTTCCCAGTGTTATTCAATGCTAAAAACGTTAATCATATTTATCTAAATTCTAATTGCATAAACCAATATGCGTTACTGCTTTCATTTTATTAGAGATTGCTGTTGTGTGTTCACAACACTAGTAATGGGTATAATGATTGTAATCATTTTGTTTCAACAGGAATTTTGGCCAGATCGACTTTGATAACTAGACGGTAGTGGTGGCACGGTTTCGGTTTTGTACGGTTCATGTTGTTATTTTTTCTTTTAATCTTAACACTCCAAAAATATTCTCCAGCATATTATATATATCTTATATATCCACAATTTAGGATACAGTATTAAAAGAAAGTTAGATTATGTAATCATGTACCAATGGAATTTGAAATATTACAGAATAACAATTGAAATAACATGTATTAATCAAACTTCCAACTTCAGTGTAGCTCTTACAAAAATACACATGACGTGACCTGCAGCACTCCACACTCTACCGTTGAGGAGCGATTGGCTCCGTTTGCGGCATCTCAAAATCTGAGGATAATCTTTTAAACTGACCTTTGTCGATCTGAAATGAAGACGATTCATCAACTGTATGGCCCATTTCTCGCCTGAAATGTTTTCAGAAACACGTTTCGGTGAACAATTTTAGTAAAATATGAGATCGTATTCAGATAAGAGATGTCAGTACAGTCTGTTTTGAAATTCGGGAGCAGCCAGACCCACGTGACGCGTTCGTCCAATCAGCTGCCATGTGTTGCGTTTGTCACGCTCATCCCGCTTATCATTTCTGGTAAGTGTTTTAACATAGGTGTTGAAAGTGTTCCCAAAGGCAGTAAGTTGTTTGTGCACATTAGCAGTGTACCGACGAACCATGCGACACACACACGCACCAAACCGAGACAAGCGAACCGAATGGTTCTGATGTTTTTTAATGAACCGTGCCACTCCTACTAGACGGTCAGTCAGGCTCTGATACGGCAAAATTCTACTCCATTGACTCCCTTTAAACCATCACCAGACCTTTTTCCCATGAGTTAAAGTTGATCCATTTACAAAATCTTTTACCTGGGCAAAAGACGCAGATGATCGTTTTGTTTAACTTCATTGTAATGGTCAGAAAACTCATGATTACTTATTAAAAAGGTACAATATGTAGTTTTTCAAAACAATAACAAAAGATGTACTTTGCCTTAAAAAAGCAAACATCACTATACCTATATTATATATATTTCTTAGTTGTTTACTTACATTATCCTAAATGTTTCCACCAACTTTCAAACCCAGAGAAATTTGTAATATAATTCGAAGACACAGGACGTTTAATTTTGTCTTCCGTCAATGGTGTCATATAACCTTTGACTACTCTAGTTGCTCTAAGTGCCAGGGAACCGCCAAAAAGGACGTGAATAAAGTTATAATATCTTTTAACAATACATTACTTTGTCAGTGAACAATTTTTCTGCAGGAGACGCTAGATTGGAAGGTTGTCATTGACGACGATAACAAAACCCATGATCCCACGCTACTTCCAAACGTCATCCAAGTACATCTTTTGCTATTGTTTTAATTGAGAGACCCCTAGCGGCCAAAAACTAAATATTGTACGTTTAAGAAAAACAGTTAATTTCAATGGTTTGTGGACATGTTAGACAGATTTCCAAGCCTTGTCAAATTGAAAGCTTTGTTACGTCGCCTGCTCTTTTGAGTGATGCAGCAGACAGACCCAAACAACTGATTAGTGAAGTCAGGCTGTATTAAATTTTAAAATAGCTTGCTAAAAAGTTATTAATCTAGCCTTGTATTTTAAACTGGCATTTACAGTCACAATGGCCCTCATTTGTGAAACGTGCATACAACCTAAAATAGGTTTAGGACAGGCGTACGCCGATTCCTACGCAAAGCAAGGGATTTATCAATTTGAACATGAGTGTATGCACTAGTAGCTAGGGGTGGAACGGTACAGGTATTCATATTGAACTAAAATGGTACGAGCGTCACTGTTCCGTGCATGAATTTACATGGAGAATACACAGTATTCAAATAAATAAACCTTGCGTGCAAATTAATTAATGTAATGCGGAACTACCGTTAGATATATGCGGGTTGTTTATGGACACCTAATCTGTGGTGTGGTTTATATTATGTCACTGTGTTTACATTGATGACAAAGATTAAAAACATTTTACATTGAAAATTTGTACCATTAAAAATGACAGAACCATCTTTGTTTGTCTTTGTTTCACAGTGCGCAGCTCTAACTGTCACCTTCTCAGTGGGAGGGGCTTATCATCAGGAGAGGCTGAACAACATCTTGACGAGGAAAAGAAGAGCATGTCTGAAACCAAACTCCTCACGAAACATCGACACAGATACACTGGGGAGAAGCCTTATGGTTGTGATCAGTGTGAAAAGAGATTTGCTTTCTCAGGAGACCTGGTGAAGCACAAGAGAATACACACAGGAGAGAAACCCTATAGTTGTGATCAGTGTGGAAAGAGTTTCAATCAATCAGGAATCCTGGTTACACATATGAGAATACACACTGGGGAGAAGCCTTATAGTTGTGATCAGTGTGGTAAGGGATTTGCTCAATCAGGAAGCCTGGTTAGACATAAGGTGAAACACACAGGGGAGAAAACTTACCACTGCTTAGACTGTGGTAGCAGTTATTTTACCTCAAATGAATTAAAGGTTCATTGGCGAATCCATACTGGGGAGATGCCTTATGGTTGTGATCACTGTGGTAAAAGATTTGCTCTGTCAGGAGACCTGGTGAAGCACAGGAGAATACACACTGGAGAGAAACCCTATGGGTGTAGTCAGTGTGGAAAGCGATTCAATCAATCAGGAAACCTGGTTACACACATGAGGTTACACACAGGGGAGAAGCCTCATGGTTGTGATCTCTGTGGAAAGAGATTTAATGACTCAGGACACATGGTTAAACATATGAGAATACACAATGGCGAGAGGCCTTATATTTGTATTCATTGCGGAAAGAGATTTAATGACTCAGGACACCTGGTTAGACATATGAGAATACACACTGGAGAGAAGCCTTATGGTTGTGATCAGTGTGGAAAGAGGTTTTCTTGGTCAGCAGACCTGATGAGGCATAAGATGATACACACAGGGGAGAAGCCTCATTGTTGTGATCAATGTGAAAAGAGATTTGCTCAAATAGGATCCCTGGTTAAACATATGAGAACACACACTGGGGAGAGGCCTTATATTTGTGTTCAGTGTGGAAAGAGTTTTAATGACTCAGGACACCTGGTTAGACATATGAGAATACATACAGGGGAGAAGCCTTATGGTTGTGATCAGTGTGCAAAGAGGTTTTCTCGTTCAGCAAACCTGGAGAGGCATATGATGATACACAGGGGAGAAGCCTTATAGTTGTTAAGTGTGGAGATTTGTTAGATTATGAACCCTGACTATACATCAAACAGTACAACTGGAGAGAAACATTACTCTGCTTAGACTGTGGTAGCAGTTTTAATACTTCTCAGGAAAAAAGCGAATCCCATAGAAATAGAATTGATAGAAAGGCCATTCCAATTCAAATTAATGTAGCATAATGGTCAGAGCTTCAGCCATTTTTATGTGTACCATTCCATTGCAAAGATATAGTGGCCTATTTCAACATTAAACAGATTAGCGTGTTGTCACCACATTTTGTTGTGTACTAATCCAATGACCATGCCAAGTAGTTCAATGGCCTTTCTATCCATTCTATTTTTATGGCGAATACACCCTGGAGAGAAGCCTTACGGTTTTTATCATTGTGAAGAGATTTGCTGAATCATAACCCCTTACATAAGAGAATACATTCTAGAGAGAAGACATATGGTTAAGATAAGTGTTGAAAGACAGTCTGGTAATGTGTCTAAACACAGAAGGACACCACACTGGAGGGTAATCTCCCACTTTGTAAAAAACTGTTTAGGAGAAGTCTTATTCATTTGTTTATCGACCTCCACCAGTGAAATGGAACTGACTACAGTGAAATCTGTGGAATATTATTATTTTTGTTGAGGACCACTACAATTATTTGTGATGATCATTCTGATCACTTTAGCGAAATGAAATATTAAGATCTGTTAATTTAAAGCTTTATATATTTTGATTAACTGAATCATTAAATTAATGTTTTGTCCCACTGCATAATTTCATTTATATCTCATGATGAGACCATATTGTTAACTGTGGTAGCACTCACTTTAATGTTTACAGCATAGATCACATGAATTTAGTAATTTTCAAAAATGAATCTTGTTTATTTTTTCCAATACTAATCTAATTATTTAGTCTTCAAAAAAGTTGGATTCACAGGTCAGATCAGCTGTTGATCCTCCCCAAGTTAACAAATTACATTTTTGCTAATACTGCAGTACTTAAATATAATTTATGTAAATCTATTTTGGCCACTGTTAACTCATCTGGTCATTTATTTTTTCAACTGGATTTATGCATTGTTCCCTAGATTAGTGGTTTTCAACCCTCTCCTTGGGGAACACCATCTGGTCCATGACCTTGATCTATTCCTAAGCTAGCACACCTGATTCAACTCATCTAATGATCAAGCCCTTGATATTTGAATCCAGTGGGCTTGTTCTGGGTCTACAGCTAAACTGTGGGTTGATAACCACTGCCCCACATCAGGGATACTCATTCCTGGGCCTGGAGAGCCGCCATCTTGTAGGTTTCCAAACCATACCCAGTTTTGACTACCCTGATGTATCTTTTCATCCTAGTAATGATTAGCAACACCTGTGCTAAATTAGGTTTGTGGCTCTCCGGGCCCAGTGTAAATAGATAATTTTTCTGCAGCTAAAAACGATCCTGGTTGAAAATTATGTTTTCAGGAGTCAGGTAGCGGTTGACAATAAAATGCCTTAATACAGTATATTCTTGTTCCGGAAATCTCAGACACAAGGAAAAAAGATGTTTCAGATAATGCCCTGAATAACAATTAGGAGATGGTTTATATAAACCTCATAGGAATGTTCATGATGTCTTTCAAGAAGACCCTTATCTCTCCAGACCCGTGACTGTCTCAAATTCCAGAATTGTATCTTTTCAAATGGCCTTCGTTAGTTGTTTTTTGAGGGCTTCAGATGAAGTATTGAATTCCAAAAACTATTCAGTTTTGGACAAGTAAAAAACATATGGTATAGGTCACAGGGAGAGGAGTGACACCTGTCACACACATCCATCACTGCTGGGTACATTTTGGATAGTCTGGACTTTGAGTAATGTACTCTGTGTATAACCTTAAATTGAATAAGACCCAGACGGGCACACGAAGAGGTAGAACTTGTTCTTTTAATTGCCTCTTTCCAGAACTCCTTAGAGAACTCCTTGGTTGTCGCACGACATAATCCAGCAATAGACCCGGGAAATCAAAGATTTCTGTAGGGGTGAGATAGTCAGCAATACATCCCAGGGCTGGTTTGGGGGTATGCAAGGAAAGCCTTTGAATTGATTGGAAACAAAATGCCTCAACTGTAAATAGTGGAAAAAGTGCGATGAAGGCAAGTTGTATTTAACAGACATATTGGGAAAACTAGAAAATACTCAATTTTCATATAAATCAAAGAATGTTTTAATACCTTTCCCTTTCCAAAAACAGAAGGCTTTGTCATCAATCGATGGGAGAAATGTATGGTTTTCATCAATGGGGCCCATGATAGATGCAGAAGAAAATTTAAAGTGGCTACGGAACTGGTACCAGATTTTGAGAGTACTTAATACTACAGGATTACCAGTGTAACGAGAAGGAGATACTGGGAGAGCAGAGCAGACTAAAGCAGAGAGATATGAAGAGAAGCATGACCTACCTTCTAAATGGCACCATGGTGTGTTTTTGGGGCATGTAACCAGAGTAACATTTTCTGAAGGTTGGCCGCCCAGTAATAGTATAGAAAATTGGGAAGTGCAAGCCCTCCATTGAATTTACATCTCTGCAGTTGAGATCTACTGACCCTGGGCAATGTGTAGCACCCAACTAGCTGTGGATAAAATAAAATAAAAACTCAATAGGGAACCCATCTGGGCCGGGAGCTTTGCTGCTTTGAATAGTTTTTATTGAGGCGATCACCTCCTCAAGCCTTAGAGGAGAGTCAAGGTCAACATTAACCTCCGCGGCAACAGTGGGAATGTCTAGCGTATCACAAAACCGAGTCATTTTAGCTGCGTTCACAGAAGACTCAGACGTGTAAAGTAACGAGTAGAATGATTTAAAGACGTCATTGATCCCCTCAGGGTCATAAACCATACAGTTTAAAGTAGCTTGGATTTGAGGGATAAAACGAGAGGCAGCGCATCAATTTAACTGATGCGCCAGCAACCGGCTTAACTTGTCCCCGTGTTCGTAATAGGTGGAGCGTGAGTGCAACAGTAAACGTTCGACCTCATTCGTAGGTAAAAGATTAAATTCAGAATGCAAATTTAAACGTTGTTTATATAATTCAGGGGACTGAGTCTGAGCATATTTATGATCCAGCTCAAGAATCTCTGTTGAAAGTTTGTCCATTTTAACCCTAAGGTCTTTATTTACGTGTGAGGAATAAGATCTAATCACGCCTCTTAAATAGGCCTTAAGCGTCTCCCATAGGAGAGAAGGAGAGATTGAATCAATCTGATTATGATAAAGAAAATTATGAATTGCAGAGGTAATACAGTTACAAAATATATCATCGGACAAGAGAAGAGAGTTAAATCTCCAGCGAGGGGGAGTACAGGATTTTGGTGATAAAGTAATTTCATGTGCTACAGGGCCATGGTCTGATATTACAATAGGCAAGTAGTCAGCTGAAGTGACATCTGGTAATACCCGATGGTCTACAAAGAATTAGTCAATGCGGGAAAAAGAGTGAAGAACGTGTGAGAAGAAAGAGTACTCACATGCCAGTGGATTCTGAAGTCTCCAAGGGTCAGTACATCCATTCTGTATCATAAACTCTAAAGAAGACTTTGCCATGTTGGAGAGAGGCACAGGTCTAGGACTAGAGCAGTCCAAGTTTTGGTCCGTGACACAGTTCAAATCTCCCGCCAGTATCAATCGATGGGTGTGTGACAATGGTATCCTCCCCAGTAGCCTATTTGCAAAATTAGGATCATCAAAGTTGGGTGCATACACATTAACCAGTACTACGGGAGTGTTACAGATCGAACCAGATATAATTAAATACCTCCTGCTGTTATCTGAAATTACATTGGTGGTTGAGAAATGTGTTCTTTTACTGACCAAGATTGCCACCCCTCTGGCTTTAGAATTGAAGTGGGAGTGGAAGACCTGGCTAAACCTAGAGTTTTTTAGTCTTTAGTGGTCTTTAATAAGTAAATGGGTCTCTTGTAGGAATGCTATATTGGTTTTATAATTTTTTAAGTGGGAAAAAACACTTAAAATTATATATCCTCCCCTATACCAGTGAGCTTGTCGTCTTGGATAGCATAGCAGGTGCCGGCTGCTGTTTGTTTTGTTCTTGATGGTTTTGGCATCTTCTGGTACAGGTAGGTGTATTAAATAAACTATTAATTCAATGGAGATATATAATTGTTAATTAAAACAATATATATATGATTGGCATTATTGCTTATAGATCAGTTGATGGTGGTTCCGTAGTATTCTAATTATAGCATAACCAAAACGCGGAGCCTCCACACACACCACCTCTCCTCTCACATGCTTAACCGAAATTATGTTATAATTTAAGAACAATAATTGATTGTCCTTCTGTCCTAGCTGTTTCACAAGGACTCCACTTTTTCAGCTAACCCCCTCCTTCGAGTGCGATATTGCCCATTCCCCTATCTTTTCAATAACAAGATCTATACAATAACGTGTCACACACTAGCCTACTCGAAGGCCAATGTCCTTGAGTCTTCTTCTGCCAGGGGAAGAAAAAAAGCCCCTGTTTTCCCTCAGATTACTTAACAGGCCTCAAATCTTAGTTGCATAACACTCATAAGTATTTATACCATTCTAAACTGTAGTTTAACATGATTATATAGAATTTCATTCTCTAATAGCGCTTTGTTTTAAATATAATTTTTTTGTGGTATTTTCTCACCTCCCAATTGGTGTTGTCTAATTCCCACAGCCCATTTAAGTTAGTAAATTTGTAAACTGCTGATGAGTTTAACTCTTAACACATGCATAAAGTCCAGTGTGGAGTAGGTAAATGTAAATGACGAACAGGATGAATAGACGCTGCGTGGGTATGAATGCCATTCATAATTATTCAGGATAATGAGACATTTCCTGTTGGCCTCAATATTTAATCATCAGCATTGGTCTTGTCCCACTGACACTGCCTTGTCTGCAACGCTTTGGACAGATGCAGAATAGTGAATGACGCAATCATGGTTTGTCCAACCACATGTCGCCGAGTCAGGCGAGAATTTTCACCCCACTCATCCAACACAGAAGCCTTTAATCAGATCATGTGTGGGAAGATTACAGGTGCTATAAGTTTGGTGCCTTCCCCTCATTCACCTGGTACTGGGCGGGACTGATTGCCTAATTACTAGATAACTTGCAGCTGGTTGATCAGTCCCTATAATAGTTCATGTGAACGAGAAGAGGGTGCATTTAATTTATTCCTGTTACATGTTGTGTAGAACCTGCATTTGATTTTCCTGTGCTTACTCTAAGGACATTCTACGTCGTGCCCTTGCCCTGTATTGCGAGTGTAGTAGATATAATATATGTTTGAGCTATGCGTATTTCCAGTCGTGTTCTGTGTCATGAGAAAGAGCACAGTTTACTCTTTGACTGAAGTTTGTGCCGTCTCCATGTGTACGTCTCCATGTGTACGTCTCCATGTGTACGTCTCCATGTGTACGTCTCCATGTGTACGTCTCCATCTGTACGTCTCCATCTGTACGTCTCCATCTGTACGTCTCCATGTGTACGTCTCCATCTGTACGTCTCCATGCATTCTCTGTTGTTTATGCAAGTCGGGAAGGACAAAGTTATCTACAATAAATCTACCAACACCTGCCTTTGGTCTTCCTCCCTCTCTTTACATCAGGTGTAGGCAACTCTGGTCCTGGAGGGCCGAAACACTTCTGATTTTTGGTTTCTCTTTCTAATAAGGGACTGGTTTATACTGGGAAAGCAGGTGATTGCAATTAACTAGTAGGTAAAATAAAACATCTGAAGGGTTTTGGCCCTCCATGCCCGGAGTTACCTACCCCTGCTCTACATACACACCATATCGTGACAGAATAAAATGCCTAAAAGAGGGACTACTGAGACCAATGGCAGAAACAGCCACGCACGGGCTGCATTTTTATCCGGGAGCAGAAAAGCAGCCGGGCAGCGAAAGACCGGAGAGCCTCCACCTAAATTTCCCAAAGGATATCTTTTGGCGGGAGCTAAGGTGGTATGTTGGGGTGTCTGTTCCACCTGGGCACAGGATCCATCCTCCGGTCCTGTGGGATATCCAACCGCTCCCACCTCCTCCACAGGAGTGTCTGAACGAGATACATCGTCTGAGAGACAGAGATCTGGCCCTGGAGGTCAGAGCTGCCATCCGGAGGGCCAATCAGCGATGCCCGCCGCAGTGGCTGACCAGCCGCTGGACCCTTCCTCAGTGCTGTCCAACCTGGGCCTCCCTCTGCGCTTTCACCAACAGTGTCCTCAGCAGCGCTGACCCTACGGGAGCCCTATGCTGCTCTACTGCTGGGGAGCCATGTCCAGCAGCTCGTCCGGGGAGGTTGCCCTGGCCACAAAGACCCTTGGCGAAACCTCCACCACTGTATAGGTAATGGGGTTTGTCAGGGGTGCTTCCAGGTCCTGTGGATTGGGGAGGTTTCTTCTCTCCCTTTGCCTTTGCTGATTTTTGGGGCGGCCATTTTTCTGTTTTCTTTTTGCCTCTTCTTGGGCGCCGAGGCCTTGGGGGGGATTCTCACATTGAGATATGGCACCTGTGTGTTCGGCTTGTCATCTGCTGCTCTCTCCATTGCTCTCCTGGCTTCTCTGTTTGTTAGCCATGTCTGTCTCTTGCTCTACATGTCTGGTCTTCGCCCGACGAATGCTCATTGACATCTGCCTCTGTGCTGTAGATTTACTCACCAATTCCCAATCCTTTGACGTGGACTGTCCCTGCTACAAATCACACAAGCCTCTACAATCGATCTCCCTACATGATTTCCGCTGTTGGCCGCTCAACTCCCCGCGGAGAAAACGTAGGAAGAAACGAAAAACCCACTCAGGACACATTACGAAATGGAAGACTTACCTACGAACAGGTATCTCGCCTCGAGGCGTCCCTGCTGCCTGGCGCCCGCGGGGTGCAGTCTATCGCTGTCTCTGTCCTGTTTTTCCCCGGTTCCAGAGTCATTCTACTCGGCCTGCTCTTCAAAGCAGTCACTGCTCCCGGCCGCAAGGAGCTATTCTCGGAAATCTCTGCTCATTAACAAAAGCTTCTTCATCCTACGCTAATCCTGGATAAAGGCTGGCGACTTAACTCCTTTTTTAGAACTGGTTCCACCGACATCTACATTTTTTAATTCTCCTCATATTAGTGGACGTGGGGGTGGGATCATAACAATTTTAAGTAACTCTCTCTCTTCACGCTGCCGACTTCATATAGCGCATTTTTCCAGCTTTTAAGCTCAACTCCTCCACCTTGATTGGAAGGTCACTCTACTAAGGATTTTATTCAGCATTTTACTGGGTTTATCGGCAATATTGCCACAAACTATGATGGCTTTTTATTGGTTGGTGATTTTAATATTCATGTGTGTTGCCACTCAATTCCCTAAGCGCAGGAGTTTATTAACCTAATAGCTGCTTTTAATCTATCACAGTGGATTAAAAACTCCACTCATATCCAGGGCCACTCATTGGACTTCGTATTATCCTATGGAATCGATTTGGAATTGTTTTTTCAGACTCCCTGTTTTCCAATCATGAACTGATTTTATTTTCTCTGTCCCTCCCAGAGCTCTCCCAGCTCACTACTCTGAGCTGGTTCTACCCCCCACAGTTTAGCACTAATTTCAGTCTGAACTTTGCTCAGATTTGCACCTGGACCAACCACTACCTGCTCTGGATGTGGATCAACATCTCAGCCTTTTAAGCTCTGCTTGGCTCGAGGTTGTAAATGTAACTGCTCCCCTAAGGCCTTTCAAGCACAAACCGAAATCTGAAGTGTGGCAAAATTCTGACATCTGTCACCAAAGAAAAACCTGTAGAAAGGCTGAACGCAAATGGAAATGGAACAGACTACAGGTCTCTCTCCACATGTTCAAAGCCTCTCTCACTGCTTACCAGAATGCTAAAAAATCTGCGAAAGCAGCTTATTTTTCAAATTTAAATTAATCTAACCACTCCAACCCTAAGGTCCTGTTTTCAGTCATTCAATCTGTTTTAAACCCTTCTGTTGAAACATTGTGTTTGCCTCTGAAGCTCTATGTGAGACTTCCTAAGATTTCTATTAACAAAATCACTAAATTATGACTTAGTGCCTGTCCTAATTAATCTGTCCCTCAGATCTCGTCACGTGTTGCTGGCTCTTGGGAGGTTTTTGATCCTATCAACCTCAAGTCACTGAAGGACTTGATTATCAAGCTCAAACCGTCATTCTGTCCTATTGATATTATCCACCCGAGATATTAAAAACGTATCACTGAATCAGTTGGGCCAGATATGGTATCTTTCATCAACAAGAGTCTTAAAACTGGCTATGTTCCTGACAATCTTAAAGTGGCCACGGTCACACCTCTGCTTAAGAAGCCTTCACTAGATCCCTCTGTTTAATTTTTTTTTTACCTATTTCTGTTTTACCTTTCATCTCTAAACTATTAGAGAAAATTGTATTGGATCAACTCCAAAAATATTTGTTAAATAATAGTAATTTTGAGGTTTTTCAATCTGGTTTTAAGTCTGCCCACAGCACTGAGTAGCACTCTCGTGATAGTGCTAAATTATATTTATCTCGCTACTGATTTCGGAGACACAGTTGTTCTTGTTCTCTTAGATCTCTCTGTAGCTTTCGATACCATTGACCACCCTACTCTTCTAGCTAGACTAGAGTCCTGGGTGGGTCTAAGGGCATCGGTTCTGAAATGGTTTCAGTCATAAATGTCTGACAGAAAGTTTTCGGTAAAGATGGGAAACTTCTCCAGCTCCATGGCACCCCTCACCTATGGGCTTCTGCAGGGCTCCATCTTTTTTCAGTCCCTAAAATTTGATAAACACATTTCATCTGTAATCAGCTTTAGTTTCTTCCAACTTTGATTACTATCTAAAATTAGAGGCTTTCTCAATCCAAAAACTCTAGAAATGGCTGTTCATGCATTTATCACATGTCGGCTAGATTACTGCAATTCTTAATATTGTGGTATATCAAGTGTCCAAATCGCCCTTCTCCAATTAGTATAAAAAGCGGCGGTCAGACTCATAATATGACCATAACTCTCCGATCCTCAAATCTTTACACTGGCTGCTAATTTGACAGAGAATAGATTTTTACAATTTTACTATTCGTTTTTAAATCTCTAAATAACTTAGCCCCGGTCTATCTCTCTGAACTGGTCCATCCTTACACTCCGTCCCGTAGCTTAAGGTCTATGGATCAGGCTTTGTTGGTAGTCCCTCGCGCTAGCCTTAAGCGTAGAGGTGAGCGTGCTTTTGCAGTAGCAGGGCCTCGACTCTGGAACTCTATGACCCTACAGATTAGAACGGCCCCTACCTTGTCTGTCTTCAAGTCCTTATTAAAAACCCACCTGTTCACATTAGCATACTAACCTCCATTTCTGGCTTTTCCTTACCTTTCTGTTTTTAGCCTACATTTTATACTGCTTTCATTCTTATTTGTGTTACTCTGTGTTGTGACACAGGTGTTTTTAATACTTTCTTTTTTTAGATTTAAAGCACTTTGGTCAGCCTAGTGGCTGTTGTAAATGTGCTATAGAAATAAAATGAACTTGAACTTGATTCTGTAACAGATGTCCCAGAGTGGGACACCTGTTCCATTGAACTGAGATATTGGACTCATGTAATAATTATGTATATTTTTCTGTTTATTGTATATTTGTGTTTATATCCAAAATTATCAGGTAAAAGGAGTTAATATCTTAACAGTATAGAAAAGAATCACCCCCTGTAAAATAATCAAATTTTGTTGCTTTGCAGCCTGAAATGAAGACAGACACAGTTTTTGTTTCATTCCGCTGTATTTACTCAGTGCAACTTATAACATCCAAGTGAAAGATATATCACCACCATGTCAGAAAAAAAAATATATATATAAACATATTCACTGAGTTGGAAAAAGGATCTCCCCATTGTTTCAGTACTTTGTTGAATCACCTTTTGCCTTAATTACAGCCTTTAGTCTGTTGGGATATGTCTCTACTAACTTTGCACATCTAGACGTTGCAATATTTGACCACTCTTCTTTGCAGAACTGCTCAAGTTCAGTTAAATTTGATGGTGACTGTTTGTGGACTGCTGTCTTCAAGTCAATCCACAGATTTTCAATGGGGTTTAAGTCTGGGCTCTGACTAGGCCATGCAAGGACATTCAACTTTTTCTCCTTCAACCAGTGTGTGGTCAGTATTGCTGTGTGCTTTGGCTCATTGTCATGTTGGAAGGTAAATCTTCTTCCCATTGACAACTTTCTGACAGAGAGCAGCAGATTTTCAGTATTTTGCCCCATCCATTTTTCCTTCTATCCTGACAAGTGCTCCAGTCCCTGCTGCAGAGAAACAACCCCATAACATGATATTACCATGTCCATGCTTTACTGTAGGAATGGTGTTATTTGGATGGTGAGCTGTACTGGATTTTCGCTAGACATATTGCTTGGTGTTGAGACCAAACAATTCAATTTTTTTCTCATCTGACCATAACACCTTTTTCCACGTGGCCTTAGAATCTTCAAGGTGCGTTTTGGCAAAGCTCAGTCATGACTGCATGTGGCCTTTCTTGAGGAGTGGCTTTTTTATTGCAACCCTCCCATACAAGCCACATTTGTGGAGAATTTGTGATATTGTTGTCACATGCACACAATGACCACTCTTTTTCATGAATTCCTGCAACTCTTGGTAGCCTCTTGGTAGCCTCTCGGACCAGTTTCCTCCTGGCTCTTTCATCCAAATTGGGGCAACGTCCTGACCCAAGGAGGGTCTGTGTTGTACCAAATACCTCCCACTTCTTAATAATGGACTTCACTGAGCTTCTAGGCACTGATAAAGCCTTTGAATTTTTTGTATCCATCTTCGGTCCACAACTTTATCCCAGAGATCTTTTATTTTTAGTTTTATTTTATTTATTTTATCTCGAACCATAATCCATTATTAAACACACACAAAAAAATAACCACAATCATGCATCAAAATAAACAAGTAACAAAAATAAAAACAACAAAAAAGAATTGATAGGCTCAAGAAGGAACAGGTAGAAGCATAGAGGTCATCAAATCCTGCCGCTAATTCACAATAAATTAATATCCAAAAACAAATAGGCTATATACACATCAAGTTTAAACAATACAACAACAAACCACAAAACCCTTAAAGTATATTATCATTAAATGAATGTAATTAGATCACTTCCTTTTTATATTCGTCAAGTATTATTTTCCTATATCTATTTTTAAACTGTAAAATATTAATGCTCTGTTTAGTTTCATTATTTAGACAATTCCACAAGATAACCCCACAAACCACAATACACATTCTTTTAACAGTAGTCCGCATCGGAGGTTGTTTGAATATATATATACCTCTTAAACTGTAACCCCCATCTCTCTCATTAAACATTGCTCGTATGTCTTTTGGTAAATCATTTTGTTTGACCTTAAACATATAAATTGTGCTGTTTTAAATTTGACAATGTCCATAAATTTCAACAAATGTGAATTAAAAAAACAATTGATGTGTGTGCTCACAATACCCCTTGTAATTTATTGTCCTGATTGCTCTTTTTTGCAATATGCAAAAAAATTTTAAGGTACTTTTGTAGGTGTTTCCCCACACTTCCACACAATATAACAGATAAGGTCAAATTAACGTGCAGTACAATTTATGTAAAGTGGTCTGGTTCAGAAAGTGTCTGGTTTTGCTCAATATACCTATACTCCTAGCCATTTTACTGCCCAAATATTTAATGTGGGGCTTCCAGCACAGTTTATGGTCAATTACAACACCCAGAAATTTATTCTCAAACTCTTTTGATTTTTTTGTAATCAATTACTATTTTACATCTTCATTTATAGTACGATTTCCGGAACACATACATTTTGTTTTAGTCAAATTTAACACTAACTTATTTATAGCGAACCAAAATATTTATTTCATAATTTCTTTTGTGACCATTTGCAACAAGTGCTGTATGTCATCCCCACAACAAAAAACACCTGTTTTATTGGCAAAAACAGTAAATTGAAGAAAATTAGAAACTTTACAAATATCATTTAGGTATAGGATAAACAATTTAGGGCCCAATACTGACCCCTGTGGAGCACCACAGGAAATGTTGAGGCACCCTGACCTGTGAATACCCATTTGTACAAACTGGCTCCTGTTTTCCACATAACTTTTTATCCAATTATATGCCACCCCTCTGATGCCATACTTTTCCATTTTTTGTAACAGGATGTCATGATCAACAGTATCAAATGCTTTTTTTAGATCAATAACAATTCCCACTGCATATATTTTATCATCCATACTGTTTGTTAATCTTTCTACCAACTCTATTATTGCCATATACGTTGATCTGCCTGTTCTGAACCCATACTGACTATCCATTAATAATTTGTTTTCATCAATGAAATTATCCAGCCTTCTGACAAAGTTTTTTTAAGTATTTTGGAAAACTGAGAGAGCAAAGATATCGGTCTGTAGTTATTACAATTATGTAAATCGCCAGATTTATACAATGGTATGACTTTTTCTACTCTTATTCTATCAGGGAATACTCCTGATTTCAATGATAAACTATAAATATATGTCAATGGGTCAACAATCCCATCTATTACTGATTTTACTAAAGACATATCGATATCATTACAATCCTTTAAAGTTTTATTCCTACTTTTATTTACAACGTCTACAATCTCTTTACTCTCTACAGTTTTTGGGTTTCCTTCCTCCTTTTCCATCTCCAAGCATTCCATTGCCCCAAACTGGCTAAAGATACAAAATGTAAAGGGATGGAATGCAGATTATCACTTATTTAATTAATTAATATTCCACTTTGAAAGTTACTTTCCATATTGTTAGAAAAAATATTATCCATCACAGTAGCACCATGAGATGTTATTCTGGTTGGTTTAGTGGGAAAAATGCAGAGACTATACAACGATTCCGTGAAGTCATCTGTCAATTTGTGTTAATTGGGATTCAACAAGTCTATGTTAAAATCACCACAGATACAATTAACTTTATGCTTTACTTTGTTAAACATTTTGACAATGCCTTGCCTGGTTGGGTTTAAGTCATTTTTAGGAGGGGGTGATTCTTTTTCCAACTCAGTGATTCTGGTTTTTAATTTTAAAACTTTTTTCTGACAAATTGGTATTACCGGTATATTTATATAGCACTTGGATGTTATGAGTTGTACATACAGCTGAATGAAACAAAAACTGTCTGGCCGTTTTCATTTCAGGCTGGAGGGCAACAAAATGTGATTATTTTACAGGGGGGTGATTCTTTTCTATACCCATTGTACCTATGAAAAATATAGAAAGAGTAAAGAAAATATCAATCAAGGCTTTGGTAAGATATTAACTCCCTTTACCTGATAATTTTGGTCTTAAAGGAGTGTTCCACAGTAAACCAGTTTCATAGTATACCATTTACAAACGTTACCATAGATGATTTATGTCATATACACGTCTGTTCTTTTTCAATATATCAGAGAAAAGCCGATAGTATATTTCAGTTCCTTTCGCATCCACTGGGGGGCTTCTGTATCAGTCTAAACTTGAGTTACCACAACTCCCAGAATTCCAAGCGAATTTAGTGCCTGTCCCCGC
>JACXGM010011482.1:8169-25079 GCA_016801145.1 Umbra pygmaea | reverse complement strand
ATTATAAAATCGATCATTGACCGTCGGCCTAGGGTGCTCTGGTACCAAGTACACTTATGAGCATCCCTATGTTCGAACATGGTGTTTGTTATAGACAATCCATGACTAGCACAGAAGTCCAACAATGAACAACCACTCGGGTTTAGATCAGGGAGGCCGTTCTTCCCAATCACACCTCTCCATCTGTCTCCATCATTGCCCACGTGCGCGTTGAAGTCCCCCAGCAGAACTATGGAATCCCCAACTGGACGAATACTCTGAACTCCTGTTTGGTGCATATGCACAAACAACAGTCAGAGTTTTCCCCCCAGCAACCCGCAGGCGCAGGGAGGCGACCTTCTCGTCCACCGGGGTAAACTCCAACGTAGTGGCGCTCAGCCGGGGGCTTGTGAGTATCCCCACACCCGCCCGGCGCCTCACACCCTGGGCAACTCCGGAGAAGAGTCCAACCCCTATCCAGGAGAATGGTTCCAGAACCGAGACTGTGCGTAGAGGTAAGCCCCACCAGATCTAATTGGTAGCGCTCCACCTCCCGCACCAGTTCCGGCTCCTTCCCCCCCAGAGAGGTGACGTTCCACGTCCCCAGAGCCAGCCTCTGCCGCCCAGGTCTGGTCCGTCCGAGGCCCCTGACCTTCACTACCACCCATTTGGCAGCGCACCCGACCCTAGCGGTTCCTCCCACAGGTGGTGGGCCCATGGGATGGAGAGGGAGGTGCCACGTTGCTTCTTTGGGCTGTGCCCGGCCGGGCCCCGTGGCAAACCCGGCCACCAGGCGCTCGCTGACGGGCCCTCCATCCAGGCCTGGCTCCAGACGGGGGCCCCGGGCTTCCTCCGGGCAGGGTCTCTCTTCCTCTTCCTCGCTTGTTCATTGGGGTGTTTGTGAACCACTCTTTGTCTGGCCCCTCACCTGAGACCAATTTGCCATGGGAGACCCTACCAGGAGCACAAAACTCCAGACAACACAGCCTCACCCTTTTCTAATTGCCATAATTCTGGTTCATGTGTAAGGATCTAAACAAGAAAGAAATCTTGTCAAGCCTAGTTAAGCCGGCAGCTTACCTTATAGCATTGTGTGAAACGATGAGCAGTTCTGACCACTAAGCCATGCAGCAACATCAAGGTGTGACATCCTGCTTGTCTGTATACAACTCCAAAACTATCAGTTTTGTGTTAAATATATATATATGTAGGGTAATTTTGTCAATCCATATAATATATATTTTGTTTTTCCACATAGTTAATGTATTTTTTTCACAAAATTCTATCAAGCAAATTAGTTGGCACAGAGCAATATCGCCCTGATTTGTTGCCCTTGCTCAAACCTGCTCTCCCTAAGTGAAAGTGCAGCTTGTTTCAAGACCATTGTTGGGGATATCGCATTACTTAGTAACCAACATGTTATACGCATTAGTGTCACAATTCAAGTAATTAGAGATTAGTTATTTATTTACAATGAGACAATATTTACATTTACATAATGTTTTCCCTTTTTCTGTTTTTGAACACAAGTTAATAATTTATTATCCATTGTTGTTTTTTAATCCGTATTTCGTTAGCGCGCCTCCACGCAAATCAAAGAAAAGTTGATTGTGCACTTACGGTAAATAGGAATGCATGTGTGGATTTAGGGATAATGAAATGGAAGAATAGCCTACATTTTAACAGCTGGAAATATTTTCAGTATTTAAAAACGATCAGAAAGCAAGGAGGAAAAATAAATGTGTCCTGTGAGCTGTGTGTCATGTGAAAATGCCTGTCAGGTGGGAAGAAAGTTTTTCCTCGTTTGTCTCAAGTTTTTGGCCCGAAATCGATGTTGTTTTATTATGGTGTCTACAACGAGTGGACGTATGTCATTTTCAAGTGATATCGTTGCCGATTATTCCAATAAACACACATTGAAAATGTTCAATGTGCATCAGACCATGAGAATGTATGTTATGGTCGTGTTCACTTTTTTTTACATGCATAAGGTGTGCAAGGATTCAGGAAACATGCACTAAGAACGTGTGTATTTATTCCAATAAACACCTATATTTCTGCCACCCAACAGGAGTTCTAAACTGTACCCTAGACTCAATGTATTCTCCATGTGTCTACAGTAGCATTACTAGGAGTCAAATCCCATTGCATATGGTATGTAACTCCATATTCACTTATCTGTATTTATTTTTCTGATTTAATTGGTCAATTGAATCATGCCCAGAGACAGTAGTTACCACATGTCTGCACCAGACATTATCAGGCAGTCACTATCTAGGGATTGCCTAATTGGTTAAGGCCCATCATTAGCCGCTTTCCGACTGCAGGGATTTTTGCAGTTCCTAGATCATAACGTTCCTACAACTCTCTTTTTTCTTGTGTTCCGATAGAAGAAATTGCGGGATTGTTTAGTTCCTCGCACCGCCGTTCCTATAACCTTTTTAGCTCCTACTCAAGAGCAGGGTCTTTCCCTTTTCCCTTTTCCTAGGTCTACGTTGATTGGTCCAACTTATAAATTACGCCGGTCACTTCGTTTGTCTGTTGCGTATAATACTATGCTGGAGCCTTCGTCTTTTGTGTTTCTCTGTTAAGTAGCTACTCAATTTCTATTACTCCAGCCTAGTTTTTAAACGCTGCGGTTCAAACTCAGTTATTAGGACATATCAACACAATACTCTTTTTTTAAATTGTATTGGATGTTGTTTTCAGTCCAGTAATCTGATCAAACAAACAAACAAACAGCAAGCCGCTGAAGGAACCCAGAACTACTTGAGCTGAAAACAACCAGATCATCCGCATACATCTCCAATCATACACCCAGTGTTACAAACATTAAACTGTGAAATGTTGTTGTATGTGGCGCTACACTAAAGTCAAGTGACAACGCTATAAAAGACAATTGTGGTGCTTGCGTCACTCCCTTATCCCTCCTACCAGTTCCTATGGCCACTTGACCAGTGCGAATGCAAATAGCAAAACCGGTTTTGGGGGAGAGTAGTTAGTAGAACTGTTTAGAAGTGGACTGTTCCTATAACTACGTTCCTGTAACTACTTGGTCAGAAAGCGGCTAATATTGATCCATTAGGAACTTAGTAAGACTCCCCCCCCCCATCCCACAGCAAGGTGAAGCCTCAATCATTCTGTTTTTAAGTCAGTTAACCCTAATTGCTCCAATGTTGTTCCTGTAAATAATAATTCTTATTCAACTTACCATTTAACTTGATTCAAATCATTTAAATACTTGGAAAAGTTAATAAATTGATACTTTTGTCCTATGAGCATTGTATGATACTAAACCTAGACACACCAGAAAGCAGATGGATAAAGCATTTAAAAAAAGTATCTTAAAGTAGTTTAATTAGTTACTTTCAATAAAGAGTAATGCAGTAACGTAACATAGTTACTATTTTGGAGAAGTAACTAAGTAACGAGTTTTAAAGTAACGTTCCCCAAAACTGTTTAAGACCCTTCATTCGATTTATGGTCTTAGATAAGTTGTATTTTGGTTGTAGTTCTTCCATCGCAACGTAACCATACACTGTATTTATTTTGCCTTGGTTTACAATGCGTAGCTACTGAAGCTTATAGCTAGTGAAGGTTATCCTAATTATTCTTGTCCCTGGACAGATTTAATACCTGGTCTCCTGAATGGAAGTCTGTATTTCTACGCACTAGCATATGCTATTTAGTTTTCAACTTTTCAAGCTGTTGTATGTAATTACAGGTCAGTATGTTTTTTTACGCTAACTCATTTTTTGCACCTTGCAGTGTAGTTTCTGTAGTAATGCTGTAGGTTTTCTATGGATGTCAGTAGCTTTACACATGTCTACCGTCTTGAGAGCATATCTAGTCTATTGTACCGTTGAAGGATTGTTTCCTGAAGGTAGTCACACTTCATTCATCCATTATAGTGCTCCACCTTGGTCAACAAGGTTTTTTGTTATTGTCAAGACCGGTACTTTCCATCTTCTAATTTAACATACCAGTTGGTATTGGCACACCTAATGTTTTGGTAATGGTTGTGCATGCAGTGAAGATGCTCACACTCATCCCTAATTAGAAACAACTGTGAATCCATTTGTCCAAATACATTTGGTATCCTAAAATGTGCCGAATACAGTATTTAAAAAACATGCTCAAATTTCTAAATTGTTCATCCAATAACGTCTGAATTAAAGCTCATATAGATTATATTACAGATTCAAACAAACAGCCAATGATTCACTGGCCAAATATTTAGCCTGAATGCATGGTCAAATATCTGCCAATCGGTATATTTTTAGTGAGGGTGTGAAGAATAATAAACAGATTTCTTTATATATTATTATTTTTAAAGTTACTATTTCTGCATTCCAAGCCGTAACAATGGGAATACTTTCTCTTTCCTGCTGACCAGTTTACAAAGGCTGTAAAAAACTTATTTGTTGTTATTTTAAGTATACAATAAATTATGTATTTTGGATAATGATTCACTACACTATGCAGTGCTTAGCACTAAGATTCATAAATATATATATTAAATATGGACCGGTTTGCACGTTGATAAACACTATGGATAAACACTGTGGAAGCACAACTCATAATGTCCTTCGAAATTCCAGTTCAGACGGCAAAATATGCACTGCATGGTGTAGAAAATATTTCTCTGTTTACACTGCTTTTTGATGATTTTTTTAAAAATATAATGAAATTCTACAGAATTTGGTCGCTGCTCAATGAAAAAAGAGTAGTTCTGTTTTCACTCTGTATAATTCTACACACTGTACCATTCAGTCATTGTGATTTCAGTCACGCAGAAAGATAAGCTACTTTGATGCGAGAGTGCACTGAACAATAACTACTTTTCTTTGTGACTTTCTTAAAGTAGTGGTCCTTCAACAGTGTTGGAAAATGTCTTACCTTGTGTCTGTTAAAACACATTGAGGATAACAGGCCATCAGACTGTACCAGGTTGAATTAAGTACCCAAGTACCCATCTTCAAATGTGTCTTTTCTCAGTACTGGATGTACTTCACAGTCAATCTGTACGGATTGTCTGTAAATCAGCTTTAATATATGGCTGTAAATGCATGCGGCTATATAGCACTTCCATATACAAGTCTGAGGCATCAGGTAATGTCTGACCGACTGGAAGTTTGAGCACAGAAACAAAGAAAATATAAAAACAAAAGAAAACTTCAGCTCACTCTTCAACATATTTAAAGACATGTATGTAGAAAGGAATGTGGATTCCACTGCCTTTTTCTGGTCCACATTGATTTTGACAAACAAATAATAAAAACAGTTGTAAAGCTCTCCATTGAATTTTTCAAAATCCCATCCCGATTAGGGCATGATAAGAACAGTGTTTTTTCTATCTATATTTATGAATATAAAACATACTAAGGAACAATGGACCTTAATCAGTGGAGTGAGTAAATTACCCCAGATCATCATGCTGGTTAAGTTGGGTAAACTTAAGTGCCAGAGTCTTATTGTTGAGTTGAAAATACTGTTAACTTGCATTAGGATGAACACAGCAATGATCAGCAGGGCTGTTACAGTTTTGTATACACAGGTTAGACACATTGCTGACGCAAATCTCTGACCTCTGACTGTCTTGCAAATGTGGAATCTCATTTAACACTATATGAAAATGATCTTAAACTTATACATTTAGAATGATCAAACACATGAAAAAGGGGGATTTATCTAATGACCCTCCAACATTTTTGTGCACAACTATGGATTTTTGCATTTCGACACACCTTTTATCATATATGGTCAAAATTACTAATGCACCAATCAGTAGGCTTTATTAAGTTTCAAATATCAAGTTTATATGTCACATGTAAAAATCTTAAACAATGCAGTAATAATAACAGTAGGCAATGACCACAGAATACTACTTGACTATCAATGTGTGTTTGAATTTAGCTAAAGTGTCTATGTGAGGTTATATATATGTATGTAACATTTACACAGTTTGCACCAATGCGTAGTGGAACATAGAATGACAATGAGGCCAGGGCTGCTTACCATACTGCCAGAGGGAATGCAGTAGGTGACTAGCATTTATTACAACAGACTACTGCGTCCAAATAAAACGTTGACGGACAGTCACACAACAGCATGATAAAGTGTGGTGATTGTAATACCGGTGAAAAGTCCATATGAGCTGTCGTGACCCTTTACCCTGTCTGTGCACCATTTAGCAGCCAGTTGGAGAAGGGGTAAGAGTTGTTTTAGACAGGATGCTCCTGTACTGGTGGCGTCTAGTGGACATGAGGGCCTGGATGGTTGGCATCAGCAGTGATCTGTACTTTCCTTTGGCACCTGGTGTTGTAGGTGCCTTCCACAGGGTGCAGTGAGGACCTGATGACTCATTCAGTGTCAAACCCTCCACAGAGACATGCGGTCAGAGACCTCAGCGTTCCCATACCAGACCGTGATGCAGCCTGTCAGCAGTGGTGTAGTTCAGGGTATACGCAGGTTTTTCAGTCGGCATTGCGTATACCCACTTCTAAATTCCCTCTGATAATTTAATAATTTAATCCAATCTCATGTGAATAAAAAAACAGTAAAGACAGTGATGCAGTGATCCCTTGATTCCCCCACGCGCACGCACGATATTGGGCTAGGCGGGTACCGTCAATCTGACAATGCCCAACGCACCGTGGTAAAGATAGTTTGATGTTCGATATTTGACAGATTTTCAGACATTCAAACTTCAATAGAATGCAAGCGATGTAAGATAGAAACCTCATTTTACTCTATTTTAAAAAGAAAAAATGTTTGCACTGGTCTTGTTTTGCCGATTCTAAACAAAGATGGACAATAAGACGAGATATTATTCGCAGCGTTGTAGGCACTCTGGGCTTAGCCAATGCACGTCGCAAGGGACCGTTAACAAAGTACATCACCACATTTTGCACACAGGTCATAAATTCAAAAACTCCCTGATCACACGACTATATATAGTATCAATGTAGTATCCTTGAAAGGGATTGGTCACACATTGCACAGCATTTAGTTTATTAAAAAACTGTTGTAAACTTTTTAACAAGTTGATAAAGTGCAAATAAGGTTTTGAAATTCAATTGTTTCAAGTTCACATGACCTAGGACTAGGTAGTTCAAATCAAGTTAGTATCTTTCAGAGTGACAGGCCACACATTGCACAGCCTGTATTGTTCATAAACAAGTTGATATAAGTGCTAGGAACACTTTGAAATTCAATAGCTTTGAGGTCACATGACCTAGGTAATTCAAACCAAGGAAAAACAGCATTGATTTGAGTGAACCATTATGCCAGATATTTTATTACATGACTTCAAGTCCAAACACTTACCCCCCAGTGTAGCGGATGGCCTTCTGAGATCTACTCGCCAACCTGAAAATCTAATCACATTTGGAAATTGTAAAATGTATATATTTTTGTTATGAATATATAATTTTTTAATTAGTCACTAAGGATTAGTTGGACTAAGAAATAGTCACTCAGAACTCATGATTATTTAGTTGTCTCTTCCTTAGTCTGTGGGCCAGTATTAATTGCAAAAACTGCACCTCTGCTGTGGGTAATATTAATTTCATAATGATCCTTTCTCTGTGAACTTAAGCAGCAAAAGTTAAGTGATAATGTGCACTTAATAATGATACTAGGCCTACTGGCCCATTTTGTTGTGAACTAATATGCAAAACTAGTCTTACGTGTCACTATAACACAGAGCATTCTTCCTTTGCTGGGACGCTTAAAAAAATATTGGGGGCATAAATTAAGAGTATACCCACTTCTTTAGGCTCCACTACACCACCGCCTGTCAATATACTCTCAATGGTGTCCCTGTAGAACACTGAGAGCGCTCTGTGACAGACCACATTTTTTCAGACTCCTGAGTAGTGATAGACCGATTTTATCGGCCGGACGATATATCGGTCCGATATTTCAGTTCTTACGTGTATCGGCATCGGCCAATACGAGGCTGCTGTGTTTGCCGGCATTATTTACAGACAGGCGTCCACACGGGCAGCTCTGTGTTGCTGGAGATGCTGCAGTTCACATGTAGACCATGCACTGATCCTTGTTCTACCTCAACTGTTTTTACTATTTGTTAACAATTGGTTGATCTACTGGTTCTATCTTGCCTGTTTTTACTATTTGTTAAATATTGTTTTTTTAAGAATTTAGAGGAACATTAATTCTGCAACCTTCTATGGCATCTACGGTATATTGACAGTCACCCGGAATCTGTCAACTCTAACCCCAAATGTTGAGGTCAATGGTTGTCAGATTATCCTTACTAATAGAGATTTTTTTTTACGTTACATTCTGTACCTGAGCCAAGAGTTAATTTTCCTGGTGTGTCAATAGCTGGCTCTCAATGTTGGAATATTAGAGTGTTGGAGATAGATTGTAGCCAATGCCATTTGGGTGTAAAACAAAAGTGTCTTGTGGTGGACAGAAGGCAAAACATTTTAATATCACAAATGTTATGAGGCATTTGAAATCTCACCACCTCAAGGAGCTTAAGCATTATCAGAAGCTAAACATTTTAAAAGCTTTTATTCAGCGCTGAAGAGATGCACAATAGCCACTGGTCATATACTAACTAGCCTATTTTGCTTTGTGTCATTGCTAATTCATTTTTAGATATCTATTTATTTGTTTCCTAGGAACATTAACAAAATACCCAATGAAATTTATGCTAATTTTTTGCCTAAGAGTCAGTATTTTATTCAGGACTTAATTTGAATCAGAACTTGTCAGAATATGGTCTCGGACCTCTCAGATTCTGTGCAATTTTTTACAGCACCTATTTAGACAATATCTGCTAGATGTTGTGCATGATTTGTCTTTTAAATTTTACCAAATAAAATTGGTATCAGTGTACCAAAAAGTATTGGTGCATTATTAATTTAAGCCTCTGGGAAATGTAATGTGCTGTATTATAATGTTGAATGACGCAAAGCAAAACCAAAAAAATATATATTTATCTGAGATCAATATGAAAGGTCAGAAAAAGGCCAAGAAAGTTTGAATGGCTCATTATTGCTTCAGTTAGTCCAGTGAGGTCAATTTCAGTGTTGAATTATTACTAGTAATTCCATACCTTTTAATCTCTCTGGCTGATTTCAACAACCATGGTCTTCTCTAAGTAGATGTCTGAGGACTTGAAAATTAAGATAATGTACCTACACAAAACAGGAGAAGCCTATAAAAAACCTCTCAATGCTTACAGATGCTTCATCTGTCAGAAACATTGTCAAGAAATGGAAGTGAAATAGAACAGTTCAAGTCAAATCAGGATTTGGAAGGAAATGAACACAAACTTGCCCAAAAACTGTTCAGATCTGCATAACAGTAAAAGGTCACTGCAAAGGACCTTTGGAAGTGTTTTGGTCCACAGTACAGAGTACCTTAAAAAACAAGGATCTGCATGGGAAAGTTGTCAGAAGGAAGCATTTTTTTAAACTGCATCGCAAAAAAAATTATTATTATTATTATTATTATTATTTTTTTTTTTTCTTTATTTTTTTTTAATAAAAATCAGCATCAAAGTTATGCAAAGCCTTGACAAGCCAAAATAATGTGCTTTGGATTAATGAAACAAAAATATAAATGTTTGGCCCACACCCAAAGAATGTATATTTGGAGGAAAAAAGGGCAAAGCAGTTCATGACAAGAACACCTTGTTAAGTATGGGGATGGCTTAATTATGTTTCAAGTTGTGTGGCAGCCAGTGGAACTGGTAATATTGACAGGGTGGAAGGAAGAATGGATTCAACCAAATATTGTCCAACAGTCAGTCAGGACACAACCTAAAAATAGGTTGGATTTTTCAGCAAGACAATGATTCAAAACATACCTCAAACATGCAGTGCATGCTAGGAGACCCAATAATATTTATGTTCTGGAAGGGTGGGGAATAATCCATTCAAGAATATATGCTACAGAAAACTTTGGAATCAGTTGTATCTCCCAAAGGATGTGTTACCAAGTACTAAATGACAGGATGACTAAACTTTTGCACATGCCATGTTCAATTTTATTTCACATTTTAAATGTACAATATGTAGTTTTTGGCCGCTAGGGGTCTTTCAATCAAAACATAGCGTGGGATCATGGGTTTTGTTATCGTCGTCAATGACAACCTTCCAATGTAGCGTCTCCGGCAGAAAAAAAATTTCACTGACAAAGTAATGTATTGTTAAAAATATTATAACTTTATTCACGTTATGTTTGGCGGTTCCCTGGAACTTAGAGCAACTAGAGCAGTCAAAGGTTATATGACGCCATTGACGGAAGACAAAATGAAACGTTCTGTGTCTTCAATTATATTACAAATTTCTCTGGGTTTGAAAGTTGATGGAAACATTTAGGATAGTGTAAGTACACAACTAAGACATATATATAATATAGGTATAGTGATGTTTGCTTTTTAATGCAAAGTCCCTATTTTGTTATTGTTTTGGAAAATGGCATATTGTACCTTTAAATCTATGGAAAATGCTAATAAATAGTAATCCTGCATAAACTAATGCAGAAGGGTGTCATGTTACAAATTGTATCATGTAAAAGTTAGGTCAACTTCTTTTCACAGAAATATAGATTTTTTTCCATGGGGGCCAAACCTTTTGCATACAACTGTAGGCGATGTGCCATAGTGTAACATATTGAGTGCGTACCAAAATTATTGATTTTTCTTCGCTCTGCTGTTTCTCACTTGCCTTGGCATATGATAATTAAAGTGTCTTTAGCATTGGAAACATGCTGTGATTTAAATGTGTATATTTAGTTATGATAATGCCGTCCTCAACATCTCTATAAATAAAATCATTATTGTTCTGCGGAATGAATGAGTCATGCCCTATTGTCACCACACTCCGCTAAATCCATTATTCCACCACTTGGTCTAAGTTGATCATTAGCAAGCAAATATTCATATTGATAAATAGCGCAGTAAGCATAAAAATGATGGCACACATGGTTTACACACTGATCTGTGCATACACACTTAATGGATTTGTTCCTTGGAGCCCATAAGGTTATATAATGCTAGATCTGTAGAGGGAAATGAGTACATCTGCATGATCTCTAATTACAAAATCCTCCTGAATGAAAATACACCTCACAACAACTGCCGGTAATTGGGCCTCCTTCACCACATCAGTTGCTTCATCCAACTGAGTAGCCAAGTGGAAGAGTCTATCATGTCCTGAGCACATCAACAGCAGTCGGCAGTACAAGCTGTTCCCTGATTTGAATACCGCTTCTTTACTTTGGCAATGAGATGGTAGGAATCGCATCCAGCGTGCCAACACATTTCCTGTAGTAAAGGCAATGTCATCATGGTGATAATTCATATACTACAATCTGCATTAAAGAAATTCTTGTTTTGTCTACCAGATGTCTTTGGTTGTTGTACAGATGCTGCTGTAATTTGATAATTTGGCTTTTCTAGGCAAACATTAATAAATATTTTTTATCCTTGCTGCACAATAGCCTCCACAATTGGTGGCCCTACTAGCAAATAACATATCCTTTAAATACAATTGATCATTCCTATATGTTTAGCCACTTGGCATACAATAAATCATTATTTATTTTAAGTATAGTGATGCCACTGCCCACATGGTGTAGCAATCATGTCTTTGAATATCACTGTATAAAATATTTTTTCTTTTTCTTTACAGGATTATGAGTTTCTGTACCAGAGTGGAGTGTGCTGTATCTTCGGTCCAGGAACCAGAATCCCACAGGCTGCGGTGGAGGTGATCGACCACATTGAGAAGAACTTGGACAAGAGCCACCAGACCATGTAGACACACTGCTGACAAATAGTGTAACTCAATATTATGGTCAATATTTGGCTCAGTGTGAATACGCTAAAAAATGAGAATAAACAGCAAGCGTAGAGGTGTGAAAGCTACACGGGGCAACAGAATGAAATAGTGAAATATTTATATATTCATAACGACTAGCACAACCTCTTAAATCTACAGTTTGGTCTACTGCTCAGTCAGTAGGTCTGTGCTTCTTAGTACATTTCTGGAGGACACCTGTATTTATTACCAGGCTAAAATACCAGGCGTTGTCAAGCTTGTGATTGGTTGTATTCACAGATAGTGCTGGGCTAGAACCAAATGTGATCTTTCTCAGTGAACAGATGGTACAACATTAATGTAGAAAGATACAAAAGAAGAAAAATAAAACTGTTTGTTATTTATTCTCTAATAAAAATAGTGTGAGGTCTGCACAATAGTCTAATATAGTTAGTTGTGAAATATTTCTATTCCCTTATTGAAAGAAAATACATCTAAATTCACTGAAATATAGTGTGCATAATAAAGAGTTACAGTATGTGATATTGATGTTTTCATGCATCAGATTAAATTGTAAACATCTTTTAACAAATTATATTTCAATTACATTGATTTAATTATTCATTTAGGCTATTCTGAACTTTGAAATCTCCCTGTCCACTTGCACATAGTTTCATCAAGCAATTTCATAGTGATTTTTCCATTGAGTCAAAGCTACTAATTATTTCACAATTGGTCTGAGATTTGCCTGATTCTGATAATGTCAGAGGTCTTAAAATGTCAGAGGGTTATTCCAGCAGAACAGATCAGACAGCGAAGATGTGGGCCTTACATGGCATATTACCTCATGTGGAAGGTTTTGTATTATCTTCACCTTTAAAAAAGAAATATGTGGTGGAGCTCTGCATCAGTGTTTTTGGTATCTCCGTTGGGTGCTATGTAGAATTATTACAGTATATCTGCAGACTGTCTCTGTCATTGTTGTTTGCTCTTAACAGAAAAAGCACCACATCTCTCTGTCTCTAACTGCTTTGAGTATTCAAAGACGTACTGCATTTTTTTCCCCCAAAAAGGTGTAGTTCTGCGTAAATAGAACATCTTTTTGCCAAACCTCAAGATGTAGATATCATTATTAACAACTAAATCACCATCCGTGCATTACACAGATATTTAAGATTTTTGAATCCTTCCTTTCAGTGTGTGGTGGAGTGTATTGGATATATAGTTTTTTATTTACCTATTTCTAGTATGCTAGTTATTTAAGCACAGGATGACAGTAGCAAAATTCTGTCTGTCATGGATGATCTCCATGTTTTCATCCGTAACACCTTTTCTGGGCCCTTTTGTCAGTCTATCACTGATTAGTGTATTTTTCTACATTTGATTCTTCCCTATGTTTCACAGAAACAGGGAATATAAAATAATAAAGGGTTTCACATTAACTGAGGAGATCTTATCTGTAGTCTCTCAATTCACATTCACACACTCTTTGTTAATTCACATTCACACACTCTTTGTTCTCTAGTGTAATCGGATGCAGGTACTGTATACACTTGTGCCGGATAAATGTCTGCTAAATGATGTAAATATAAAATAAATATTTCTAATAGATCAGAACATCTTATCAAGCACTTGGCAGGAAATCATGTTTAGATGAAAACATAACCTACATTTAGGCAGGGTTTGGTTAGACCGGACTTCAGAAGTCCATTTTCCCTTCATCAAGGAAGCCTGCAGCATTTAGTGCAAAATCATTTGCTGGTAATACAACGGAGGATGCTGCGGTAAGTAGCACCTTACATCCAAAGTAGTAGCATTCATTTGAAAAGCTTTCAACCGTAACCAGTCAATATTCCTATTATCAGCTGTTTGAAGCCCACCTTTTAGGCTGTCATAATATTGATCAGCCTTCCCATGATAAATCTGGCTCTTCCAGCTGGTTGGCTGACAGGTAAGCAGGGCTAGATGAGCCATGAAAATACTTATAGGAAATTACTGGGAGAAGGACACTTCTGACAAAGAGAGACAGTGTTGCTGAAAATTGCAAAAGTGAAATTGCTAAATGTCAGTATATAATTGGCCTAGCTGACACACTTGGAGGAATTAAAGATCACCTATAATAACAATACATATTAATGCTAAATGCTAAAATTGACAGCATCCCCACTACATGTACTTTGCATGTACTGAGCTATAGTAGCACAAATTACTGTAGGAAAACTAAATGCTAAGGTTGGATTTTGCCAGACATCCTTCTAAATAACCTCTGAGTTACAGGATACTGGAGTTGGGGCATATCATCTCTCATCCCACAAATGTCCTTCCAAATATTCCTGGAGAAGAATAGAGAATAGCGTTCTTTTTTCACCTCTAAACTTGGAACATCTGTTCACATTAATATCAGTTCATAGACTTTTCCATTCAGTTAGGATCCACAGATAGAAAGTTGCCAGCCATCAAGCATTGAATATGGTAGGGCCTCATTTGCTGATTTCACAATCTTTCACTCTGGATTCTCAATTTATTCTGTGAGAGAGGGACATTTGCAATCAAAATTATTCAACCCCCATTGCAAATCAAGTTGTCAAAATGTACAGGATTTGCAATGAATAAATCAAACAAAATCAATTGAAATGGCTCAACACAACGAATGCATCAAGTGGTTTCCCCAAATTGAACTGCAAATGCAACTGATAATGACTTCTCGAGTGTCAAAATGATTCAACCCCTTCATGGCAAGCATCTTTGGTACTTAGTAAAGGATCCTTTTGCTGTTATGACCTGCTGCAAACGAGATGCATAGCCAGACACCAGCCTCTAGCAGCGTTCTTGAGGACTCTTATGCTGGAGTCACACCAGGCATGGCAAAAAATCACTGTAGGGCACAGTCACGCAGACACACTTGTACACTGAAATCAACATCGTAATCAATCAAGATGGAGTACAACATTGCATACCACTGTCCTCCTCCAGCAAGGTGACTGGAAGGAGCTTTTTCAGTTTAGTATTAATTGACAATAGTTTGTGTGACGAAATCTATCTACTGAGCCGTCAAAGCTTTTCTTGCAATTCCAAAAACCCATAGGTGAAAGCGACATTAGCTCTTCCTCTGTGGTACATCAACTTCCGGTTCTGCTGCCGTGTTGTAAAAGCACCGACATTGGATAATTTCTTGCGACACCGCCGCACCGCATCCACATTTTGCTGGACCCTGTAGATATGCGGCAGCGATGCGGATTGTATTCTATTGAATTGAATGGACTTCTGTCGTAACACAACCAGTTTGTCATGCGTGGTGTGATTCCAGCATTAGCCCAGTCCTCAAGCAATTTCCTCCACTTCAGTAATGTTCACAGTTGACTGTGATGGCCACTAGCATCTTCCAGGAATTCTTTTGCAATCAAGCCTTCGTGGAATTTGAGGTAAGCTTGGGATCATTGTCCTGTTAGAAAGTCCAATGATGCCCAAACTTCAGGTTCCTCATGGCATGACGTTTTCTCCTAGGATTTCCTGATACGAAGAATCCATCTTGCCTTCCCCACACTGCAGGTTTCATGTGTCAGCGGTTGCAAAGCACCCCCAGAGCATCACAGAGCCACCACTGTGCACCACCGTGTTCTTTTTATCCCTCAGTTTTTCTCCACTTGTGTATTTTTTTGTTATGTGTGGCTGTGGGAGGGGGGCCACAAGCAAAAACCTAAATAGAACTTCTCCATCACTTTCTGGTGCATCTCCTTACAGACGACATCAGAGATGGATATGGACAAAACTAACACTTGTTTTCTTTTGCGCAAGATCCACATTTCAGATTTTTTCAATGATGCTCTTTACAAGAAGACATTGAGGCAACGATGCATTTTGTCTCGCAAAAGACATGCAGCGTTTTAAACCATAGAAAAAGATCTGAGCATTCAGCATAGGTGATAATTCTTTCTATGTCATGAAATGACAGGAGCTTATGAAATACAAAGGGTTTAAGGAAACCAAATGAGAAGCAAGCACATCACAGACTTTGTCTTCTGATATTATTCTGAAGAATGGTGACCATATCATATCAGGCTTTAATGTAGGTTTTCATGATTTAGATAGCGAAGGGTATTCCCTTCCAGAACTGAACTACTATTGCTAGTAGTTTTTTGCTATAGAATTAGCATTACGAGAAATTCACTCAACCTTGATTACTTTCGTGAATAGTTTTGGTCCAAACCTCTCAGATTAATCTGATCTTCATAGGAGGAACTGTGTGCTAAAGCAGGACCTGTATACAGTCGTGGTCAAATGTTTTGAGAATGGCAAAAGTATTGGTCTCTACCATGTATGCTGCTTCAGTGTTCTTAGACATTTTTTCCCAGATGTTACTATGGTATACTGAAGAATAATTATAATATTTGCAGTGTTGACCCTTTTTTTTTTAAGACCTCTGCAATCCGCCCTGGCATGCTGTCAATTAACTTCTGGGCCACATCCTAAATGATGGAGCACATTCTTGCAAGATCAATGCTTTGAGTTTGTCAGAATTTGTGGGTTTTTGTATGTCCAACCGTCTCTTGATTGGCCACAAGTTCTCAATGGGATTCAGGTCTGGTGAGTGTCCTGGCCATAGTCACTCCATCATGCTGGAAAAGGCATTGGTCATCACCAAACTGTTATTGTATGGTTAGGAGAAGTTGCTTTCGGAGGATGTGCCGGTACCAATCTTTATTCATGGCTGTGTTCTTAGACAAAACTGTAAGTGAACCCACACCCTTTAGCTGAGATGCAACCCCACAAATGAATGGTCTCAGGATGCTTTACTGTTTACTGCATGACATTGGACTGATGGTTGTACTCGCCTTGTCTTTTCCGGATGGCCCAAACAATCAGAAAGGGTATTCATTTGAGAAAATGACTTTACCTCAGTCCTCAGCAGTCCAATCCCTGTACCTTTTACAGACAACCGTAAATCTCAGAATTTCTCCCAAATTACGTTCTCAGGAAACTATTTTGAAAACCTAAATTACGTTCTATGCCAACCTATTTAGGGTGTTTTTACGTTTGAACTGCACGTTTTGTTATTAGGCTATATTTGTACTTGAATTACGTTGCTCCGGTACATTTCGTTTAGCGGATTTATGCGAGAACATTCCA